>VUJU01001412.1:0-57945 GCA_009835225.1 Aphis craccivora | reverse complement strand
TCTTATCGGTTTTGTCGCAGATTGTATAATCTTAATTTTTTTTTGCCGCAGCTTACATATCGACTTTTAGAAAAAGGTAAATTTTGCCGCAGTTTACCATCTCCCGTTTTATCACTTTTGATAGATAGCTATAACAAACACTAATACTTATAGTTGATATTTTTTAATTATTTACTTTATATAGTCTATATACTTCTATGCACAAATGTAAGATTTTTATAACTAAATTAACGTATGATGGTTAGAAATATCTCTCACGATTTACGATTAATTCCCGTAACTTATAACTTTATAAGTATAAAGTATACCTATCTACATGTAGTATCATAGTTGTAACTACAATGCGATAAACAGTATTTTTAAGCCTCTACAGATTAATCAATTGATACTTTTCTGCTAATGCATTTTTCATATAGAAATAATTATTTAATCAATAACTTAACTCAATCAATACACGCCAGGGTTCTATTTTTCTTGCAATACCTATATGGTATTCAAATTAAACAATTTTATATAAACAATCTTTAATTGTAGACCAAAATATAATCTTAAGTTGTGATTCGGGATTCCGTAATTACATTAAATAAGATAAAATATGAATACTTTTTGATTATCGCACTTCAATAGTCCAAATCTCTATCTTATTATTTGGAATTTATTTAATAAAAAATATTAATTTAAACCACAGATATTTATAATTTTGTAGATTCAAAAGAGAACACTCTCGAGGTATGAAATGTTTATTTATAACGATTGGGAAGGTTAATATGGGTAGGCGAAATAAAAAAATACTCGGAATTAAACGGTTAAGGAATATAGATTCCTACCTATGTGAATTTTTCAGTATTAAATAAAAAATTCTAACTGTGTATTTACTTAAATAAAAAATCATATTATTAAATACACATATCAGCTCCTTTATAAATACATAAAGTTATTTCCATTTTATATATATTTTTTTAATTTTACAAAATAAAGAAATATTTAATTATTTTATGATAACTGATTGCTTATTGTAACTAACAACTATATCATCAATTGTAATATGATTGTTAAGAAAAAAACGTAAACAATAACCTAACCTATCTACAACACTTAAATACTCAAGGTGGATATATATATACCCACCTTGATAATACTATAATAGTATATTCAATAATCAATATTGTATATTTGGTTATTAAATTTGCATTAACTATCTATTAAAATGTAAAAAATCATAAAATGTTTTACAATTCTGCAATGTACCTGATTTTAAATTATACCTACCTACCTATATGAATTGTTCTCATTCATTCATTAATTTATTTAAAATTCAACCATTGACCATTATCAATAAAGATATTTAAAATATTTTTTACAGTAGCCTTAGTGCTCAATAACGAAGTATACCTACCTATTCTATCGGTAATAAAAAAAAAAGCTAATAGGTACATTAAATCACATGTTAGTAAACCTATACCTATATGGCTATACAAAATAAATTGTTTAAAATCTAAGTGTTACCTTTAATATAATCACTAATAAATAAAAGTATATTATTATTCATTAACTATAGTCATTACTCATTAATTATAAATACTAGTATTTATAATCAATATGCTATTTATAGTGTATACGCTATTAATAAATTATTACAGGACACTCCTTAAATGGTAAAATATTTAAATATTTTAAACATCGTATAAGTATAATTACATACTATAA
This sequence comes from Aphis craccivora, assembly GCA_009835225.1. Taxonomy (NCBI): domain Eukaryota; kingdom Metazoa; phylum Arthropoda; class Insecta; order Hemiptera; family Aphididae; genus Aphis; species Aphis craccivora. The sequence continues at coordinate 56,238 of VUJU01001412.1, read as the reverse complement.
TTTAATTTAATCTTAGGTATATACTTCCTAATTCCTATAATATATAACTGAATTTACTAGGATTAACGATTTTACCTATACTTAAACATGTCTAGCTTTATATTCTCCATAGCCCATAGGTATATAATATGATATAAGTTTACCTATATTAATATATTATACGTATATAGGTATACAAATTATAAAAGTATACAATATTCCGAATGGTTTGTTATAAGTTTTTAAATATCCACTATTATCAACAAAAAAACAGTTCAATAAATTATTATCAACTGTTAAAGTAACATGGCCGTGTAACATTCACCTTATCGGATGAACAAAATGGGTGGTATTTATTTTAAGGGTGGGAGGTTGGTATTAGCCACTGGTTGGCTATTGAAATATTAAAGGGCGTTCACAGCTTATATCCCCTAGGCCCTAGTTATTTTTTCCAAGCGTCATATTACCCTTTGAAGAAATACTTTACACTTATTTTGTTTTCTAAAGCGTGTTGTAGGAAGAAGTGCGTTGTATAACAAGTATTGTTATATTTTTATTTAATATTATTATGTTTTTATTTGGGTAAGTTAAATCATATATTATTATACCTAAACAATTTCAATAAATTCACATTACATCTAAATCAAAATAAAACATTTACCTTATAAATGTATTGCTATATGGACTTAATAGATGAATGGTACTGTGGTAGTTAATTGTTTTGGTGTACCTATAGTACCTAATTCTTTGAAATGTACTTATATGAAAATATATGTATACAAAATTTCAACTTTGAATTTAATATATTTAAGTTGTTAATATTGTTATTAAGTAAATTTTAAACAATAGGTAAGTCTGTTATGTGAATGAATAGAAGTATCTAATATATTTTAATAATTGTTTATAAATACCTAGGTATTTACCTACTACTTGATTTGATGAGCTACATGAATATAATAACTACAGAAATTAAATATTTAATAATTTAAAATAGAAAATTAATATGGCATATTAAACATTGTTAAAGCCTATTAGTTTTAATCTATATGCTTTATATGCTTATTATATGTAGACGAATTTCTATATAAACCTATCTACACAAACGTTCTCCCGACAATATTAACTTAAAAACAAGGTTAACTGCATAGTACCTAGTCGATTGTCGGCGCATCCGAGTTGAGTCCCGAATCTAGGGGCTAATCGCATGCGGGTAGTGTACTAGTTGGGTCTGGGATTTTTATAGGTACTACACTAGTTGGGTCCTGATTTATTTTAGGTATTAGGTACACAAGTAGAGTGCCTGAATATGTTTTAGTAAGTACTACACTATACTAAAATCTTCCTTCTCATTTTAACGACTTAGTAGTTATAGTACTATCTATTTAGACCAAAGGACGATATTTTTTTAAAATTGTATAATTGATATATAATAGTATTGGAAAGTTAGTAAAGTGTAATGAAAGTATTATACAATAATACTAATATAATTTTGTTAAATTGAAAAGTAATTAAATGAGATAAAAATAAAATAATATTAAAAAAAAGAAATTTTGTGTTGGTAAAAATTTATAAGACATTAATTTTACAAAATCGAATCAATTTATTATTTCTGCAATTATTTATTAGTCATATTGTTAGTTATAAATTTTTCTTTTAGTAAAATCCTCAAAAATATTATATACAATTTTTAAAAAATGTAGACCTGTGGTCTAAATAAATCATAGTCAGTTCTAAGTCAGTTAAAATGGGAAGGAAAATATTATTATAGTGTAGTACTTAACAAAAACTATTCAAGAACTTGTGTTATATCACTTATATCTAAAATAATTCAGGACCCAACTAGTGTAGTAATTTTAAATTCGGGGCCCAACTCGGATGCAGCAAAATTTGTAATAATAAAATAATAGGTAGGAACCTATATTAAAGTACCGATGTAAAATGTAATAACTACCAACTTAAAGGGAATTAAAAAAAACTCATTAAATAACCTGTAGGTACCTACATACTTTTTTTCTAAGCCAACTTTTCCTTTGATTTTTTAATATTAAATACATTTTTAACTTTTTTTTATTAATATCTAATTATGTTTACAAATTACATTTTTAAATTTAAATATTAAAAACCATTAATATAAGCATTTTATAAATAATTATTTTATACTGATTTACGCCTTTAAATGCATAATACGTTTATAATTTTAAATTAGATATATACCTATTGTAATCAAATTTTTGCAAATTTATAAATGGTGCTTCTAGAAATTTGTTAAATACTTAGATAGTTAGATTTAAATATGTTACATATTAATTAATTTACAAAGGCAAATATGTTCCACGCAACTCACAAAATTCGAAATAGAATCTTTCTTTATCGCTTCTGTCAAAATAAATCACTATAAACATTAAAATGCTAAATTTTACATAGGTATTGCTGTAAATATAATAAACTATATATCATATCGATAATGATATTCTATCATCATTTTGTGCTTTAATATGTTTAGATGTATTTAAGTTTTTTAATTATGCCGAAAAATCAACAAACCCAACAAATATTGAATGATACAAGAGATGATTCATCTTCATCTCGAGTTGTCATGCTCTTTGGATCAGATGAGGAATGTGACTTAACATCGGATGATTTAACGTCTGGTGATGAAGATGCGTCGTCAGGAAATCAATTAACAGGGATCCGACGGTTCCCTGTACCAGATTCCCGAAAACCTTGTACTGTAACCAATTCACGGGAACGCTGGCGCCAACATAATGTCACTGGTGCCTTTGCAGAACTTCGAAAATTGGTACCCACTCACCCACACGATAAGAAATTATCGAAAAATGAAATTTTAAGAATGGCTATCAAGTACGTGGTATAATATAATATAAATTATGTGTCTTGTAGAGTATTCGAATAAATATTAAAAATATTTTTTTTTATTCGATTAGTATTAATTTACTTATATAATTTTCAAAAAAATATTAGAACACATATTCTTAATATTTTTTTTTTTTGTATTTTTTCTTTATTATAAACAATACTTTTTTGAACACCAATAGTTCATCGACAAAAAAAAATGTATTAAAAATTGGACAGAGTATCTGAGTATAATATCAGTATGATCAATATCATAAATAGTTAAAATAAATAAATAAATAAATAGTTAAATAAATAGTTTTTCTATTATAGAACGAAATTTAATTGGTCAAAGAAAACAATATGAATATTTTTAAACATTAATGTAGTGTATCTTATCATTATTTTTGCTTTTAGGCTTTATCAAATAATATGGTATTTGCCATGCATAGATTTACTATAGGTAATTTATTAATTAAGTATAACTAAAAAAATGTATTATCCTGATGTATTATAAACTTTTATGTATAACTGATAAAATTGACTGGGGAAAAAATATATCTAAAAGTATTCGAATTGTATATATAAATATATGTATTGGGCGTGTTTAATAATATTAATAATTTAACTATATAGTAGTGGCATTGTATTAATATATACATTTTAATATTATGTATAGGACTTACTACCTATAGCCTATAGTCTATAAGTATACTTTATCTTTATAATTTGTTTATTATTAAATATTAATTAGCTGTGTACACTGTGTACAGAAATATAAACTTTCGATTAGGTTTTATATTAAATATTATATAATTTATAATAAAACGTAGGTACATTAAGAGTAAATTCAATTTAATTAAAATAAATTGTTTAATGCAATTTATAAAGGACAACTGGTAAAATTGATTACCTATTAAAATAATTAATATTTATAACACTTAACTATGTAGCCATATAAATAAAATATCTACTGTATTTTATTGTGTTTATATCTTTTTAATTTAGGTTATTCTATATAAACAAACTAACTTCATAATTTGTTTGTACGCATTATTCGTTAACGTTATCACTTATCAGTATTAGTATAACATTATATAGTTATTTTTGCATAAAATTCCAATAAATGTAAAAATGTACAATATTGTATTCTACAGTAGGTATTTCAGCATTTTTTTTATAAGATGTATAATAGCGTATAATAGCACAAAATACAAATAATACAAATAATTTTTTACTACCTATTGTAAATAAACAGCGAAAATCAAATACAAACCTATATATAGTCAACTGCAATAAATGAAGGTAAATAGATAGGTACTAGTTAAACGATAATAGGGCTATAATGAAAATGATTTAACTTTTAAATAAATACATAATATAAGGCTGAATAATTTATATTAAATAAGTATATATTTTTATGACGTAAAAATATTGATTGACAGTTGTTAAAACGCAGATTATATAAGTGTATTTCACTTAATCATATTATAATATTTGTTTATTAATAACACTTTAAATGATTATACAGGTATATTCGTCTTTTAAGTGGTGTCCTCGAATGGCAAGAAAATCAACAAGATTTCAGCAATAATAATGAAGATTGTATGGACAATAATGTGTATTTATAATTATATAGTATTTATAACAAAATAAAATATTATATTATAATATACTTTACGATATTATAATATAACAGTAAATACTAAAAACCATTTTTAGTTAACTTACGTTACAAGAAATATGTATTTTTTCATTAGTAGCAAGTAGCTACGTTTATAAATTAAAAGGTATTCACCTACTTAGATACATAAATGATAAATACAAATGTTAGAAATACGTATAGCCGGTATAGGTATCGATGTAAGTACCGTTGGAACTTTTTGTTTATTGATATTAAATATTATGTACATATATTATATAATTATAATAGTTAAAAGTATAGTGTGTATATAAATAAACTACCCATACAGTTAGCAGTTATTATGATAATTATTATGAACGTTATATTACCTAACCAATTATTTTAAATATTGTAAGAATCAGAAGACTCCAAATAGATCATTGATGTACCTAGTTATGACTTATGAGTGATTATAATATATCTATAAAGTTCTATACAATTTTATCATAAACTTACCTGTAGCCTGTAGGTATGGTTGTATAAGCAAATAGTAGTAACTAATAATACGTATATAATATATATATATTAATACATTATAACATTATATAAGATACGCTATCGAATATATTATATTATGCACATTGCACATACGAATGATGATGTATTATGCTAAATAAATAGTAAGTACCTATATTGTATTATAATATACCTATATTTTAAATAAATCAACGTCCCAATGAAGATGATATGGGACTAAATAACTCTATTTTTTTTTTTTTTTTTGGTTAATACCTGATGAGTGATGACAAAAGCGGAAAATTATTATTTTCTCTATACAACAGTTTTCATTTAAAACTAAAAAAAGTGGGTATGTGGATACCGCTCTGCTGTACATTAGATGCCATATTGATCATTATTATATATTATAAGAGTGTTAAATTTGAATCCAATGATAGGTATCATTGTATACATAGGCGCAATTTGGGGGGTGCTTGAGGGTGCTTATCACCCCCAAATTTCATATTAGCACCTCCAAATTTTTAATAACAACATCGAATTTTTATGTGAGAGTGGTCAAAGTTACTCACGGGCCACTTGGCACTTTGATTAACTTAAATCTAGCACCCCCATAAATTTAAACCAAATTGCTCTTATGATTGTATACGAAAAATGATTCTGAACGGAGATGATTTGTCAGCCTAGGATATGTGGTTAGTGAAAAAGGTGGTTTATGTTTTAATGGCCTGAATACACCAAAATTTAAGTTCTTTTATAATTAATGTAATTATGTAAGCTAAACTTATGAAAAATCTTGTATTAAATTTTTAACTCTTAGTTACTTATAAAAAAATTTTTATGAATTATACCTACAACATAATTTGCAAATATTTATGATTTTGACGAATTGTTATCAATATTTGAACTTCAAATGCTAATAAAAAAAAATGTGACTATGTATTCTTATAATTTTTTAATAATAATAATAATAACTTATGAGGAATTTCGTATTAAATTTTCAGGATTTTGATTGGGCCAAAAAAATTTTATCGAAACTTCAAAAATTTTTTTTCAAAAACATTGAAAATTTCAATTGTCTATAAATAACTCAAAAAAAGTCAAAATTTGGTGAAAATTTCAAGTGTTTTTTCAACTTGGCTTTTTTTGAGTTATTTATAGACCACTGAAATTTTCGATTTTTTTGAGGATTTTTTTTTTGAAGTGTCGATAAAAAAATTTTTGATGACCAAAAACACTTGAAAATTCAATACAAGGTTCCTTATGAGTTTTTCTTATTGTTGCTAAAAAAAATTAAAAATCGTTTGTCACAATTTTTTTTTATAAGCCATAAGCGTTTATAGTTCACATTTTTACGAAATCTGTCGAAAACGCAAAAATTTGCATGTAATTTTGAAGTTGAAAAATCATAAAATTGATTGTGTTTATAACTTAGGATTAAAAATACAACACTAAGTTTTCCATAAGTTTCCTTGAAGTAGCTATAGAGAAAACTCGTAGCATCATTATAGGAAAATTTTTAAGTGCGTTTCAATTTTAAATTTTTAGGAAATAGCGTAACGATAACGGTTTATTCTCAAACGATTTTAAATATTTGTTATTATTATTCAAAAAGTATAAGTCATAGATACTTAAAAATTTTACCAGTAATTAAGATTGACGTTTTCTTTAAGTGATTTAAATTTCAAAATATTCTGACTTTTTTTGAGCTATTTATAGACGACTGAAATTTTCAATTTTTCTGAAAAATTTTTTTGAAGTGTCGATAAAATTTTTATCCTTTATTTTAATCTACCCCTTCTAATTATATCTTAATTCCCAATCAGTAACACATTTAATTTTTTGGTACGCATCTTTTTTTTATACCTTTGCATGCCTCATCAAATGTTTTCCCAATTCAAGAACTGCTGAAGTGTATTGTGAAATAATGAAGAAAATATTGGATTTACGTCGGTTTCTTATCATTCGTTGAATATGTCTCTTGAATTTTTTTTTTTTTTTTGTTTAAGTACAAAAAAAATATTACCAGGATTAAAAAATGAAAAAACCATAAAATTATTCATTGTTTAATTCAATTTTTACATTGTATTGTTTGTATTAATTTCGTTGAAAAATTTAAATAATCTAACTAAATTAAAATTATAGAAATAGATTAGGTAATTTTAATGAAATCAAATAATAGTTGGTAAGCTTGTCTATTTTAAAATATCCATTTTTAAATGTACCTACGTCATTCATACAGATCTTAAATATTAATCAACCTAATACCTAACTAATTAATTATTAGCATTTCCTATATCTATAATCTATTGATACATATTTATTTTTCATTTTTTATATGACGTGGTAGTTGGATGTTTTCCCCCATGCCTTTTCCTCGGCGTAATAGCAAGAAATAAAAATCTTCGCGTGAAACTAGGCGGATTAAGTCAGAAGTCAGAAGTACTAACTAACCATTAATTATAGAATAGTCTAATCACTCTAAACTATAAATTATAATCAATGCTACTAAATTACTTATTACCTAATAACCTAATATAGATAATATGAATTCAGTATTTAAGACGTAGGTATTTTTATACGAATTTATAATCATCAATCATCATAACACAATTCGTCACCTTGACATGAAGTTATAGGTACCAATTGTATAATAAATTGAATGTAAAATATACAAATGTACCTAAATGTTTAACAATCTCAAATGTCGAACTTTGATGAAAAATGGTTTTACCACAGAACATTAAATCCGTTTTAACAGTACTTACCTATAATACTTATGAATATTAATAAACCAAACTTAACCTTTCAATAAATTGTATTTTATTAACTTTTTATAACTATTTAAAATAATGTTGAAATATTGACTATTTTGAGAAAAATAAAGTTTACATGATTTATATTGATGACTTGTTGAGAGTATTACTTTAATGTTCTACACTAAGTCTTAGATTAAAAAAAATATATAATCTAAAAATGAAAGCTATACTTGATAGACAAAATCTTAATTTGTCAATTTGTCTTAAAATTATTCAAAAATGTCAACTAAAATCAAAAATTAAAATAAATAGGGTTCTGTTCTAAAAATATGCAATATGCAATAGCTTTTCATCCTTGATTTATACTTTATTTATATCCAATGGCTTAACTATGCTTTAATAGATAATCCATTCTACATATGGACATATGGCATTAACACTGATAACAAATAGAATTTCAAGACTTTATAAGAAGTCTCAACTTTTAAGATGATGTATTAAGTGTTAATGTATACATTTATATTGTTTAAGTAAATACAAGTATGTTTTATTAGTCACACATATAAAGTACATTGAAGTGGAGATGTCACACGAAATTATACCAATGTGTAATATTCCAACTTTACCCATTTATAAAAATATTACACGTAATATTTACTATCAATTAAAGTTACTCAATATTATGATTTCTCTTATACAAGATTTCATAAATAGTTTAGTGAAATAATTAAAATAATACTAACACAAAGTTATTATTATATATTGCATTGTACATAAGTCGTAGTTAAAATAAGGATTAGTAGATATTTGAAGAGATATTAATTGAAAATGTTGTAACTAATCAAGTATTATATTTTATTTAAAAAGTTAATAATTTATTAAATTTGTAATATTTTTCATTCAGATTTTTTATGTTACAGTTAACTCTCATAAAAAAAGAAGAGAGTTGATGAGTGAATTTGTCAAGGGGTCGCCAAGTCTATTTCAATAAAATTATAGACATTAATATATGGTTAGATGAGGCTATAGACATAACATAGACTGAGAAATTTCTGAACTAAATGACACTATATTTTGTACATATATTCCTCAAGACTTGGAAGTGTTTATAGTTTCATTTATCAACTCCTATCTATTTTACTATAGAATGAATCACTCATGAATTTTTGATCACGAAAAACAAATATTTTTTGGTTTATTCATATTAGTTACTCTAAAACTATTAGACTGATTTTTATGAAAATTTTAGAAATATCAAAAAAGTAAAGAATATAGCTTAAACCAAGACGTTAAAAAATATAGTTGAGCTGAACCAAGAACTAAAGAACACAACAACTGAAATATGCTAATATACTCTCATGTTCTATTACAATTTTTCAAGTACGTTATACAAACATACAGCTAGAATTATATATATTTAATGTAAGTACCAATATTTTTAGGTAAATTAATTCATTTCATTCAATTATAAATACATATAATATATATAATATAAAGTATTACAGACAATCGTATAATAAGAGGCTTATGTTAATTAAAAAATTATTAACCGAGTACTATGGTTATTAGCATTAACTTGTGACTATGTATTCTATTAAATATATAATGCATGAATTGTATTTAAATTTTTTTTTGTTTATTTTTATAATTTCTATAAGCTTTTTAAAAAATCTTATTTTTAATTGCTACTACAAAAAAAAATAAATTAAAAATATCGTCCAGTCAGATTTTTATGTAAAAATAAATATATTGTTAACTAGGTATAAATTAAGAATTAATTTTTATTTAACATCAAAATAATTTAAATCTTATTAAAGATAATATATTTAAGTTATAATTGAGTTATAGAATAGTCTAATAAAGAAATAATTAGATTGTTTTATTTATATTTATATTGTATACATTAGAAAAAAATTCAATATTATAAGTATTAACTAATAAATTTAAATACAAATAATAATTACAAAAACAATAAAAGTATTATTAATTATTAAAAAAAAAAATCTTACAAAAATAACATTATCTTACTCAATTAATACAAGTGAATTAATATCTGCGTAGATATTCACTATAACGGGGAGGTGTATTCCAAACAGCACTTGATGTACGTTGTTTATCACGGATATTCCAGCCTTTGAACATTTCTTTAAGACTCATACTTTTAGGACAGTCAAAAAATAAGTCTCTTTCTTTAGTATTAATATGATACTGAAGTTCAAGTACAGCTTTTCTATTTTCTCCTAAAGATAATTTATTAATTTTTAAATTAAAATAAATAGCTTACTCTGATGAATTTTTTAATGATACATAGTAGATGATAGATATACATACGTTTTGCCCAATTTGGAACAGGTTTTTTGGGTCCAGATTCATCTTCAGAAGAATCACGTGCAGATACATCATTTAACCCATAATCATTTTTGTTATCAACCTTTAATAAATAGTTAAATTAGTTACAAGACTAAACTTATGTAAGTTTTAAATGTATTGATTAATTAGAATTACGCAACAAATCGTGTATATCAACTTAATAAATCCTTTAAGTTGAAATAAAAAAATTACACAAAATATTTAGAATGCGGCCATACAAGACAAAAACATTTAACATACTAAATTGATTTTTTTTTTTAAATTAATCAGAGAAATCAAAGAATATATAAATTTGATCTATTCACAAGTTTAAAGAAAAAAAACCAGCTTACTTTAGATTTCGGTAATGTTGCTAATTTTGGTGCTGATGAAGTAGGTATATTTGAAGATAATGCTTTAGGACGAATCACTGATTTACTTTTTTCTGGTCTGTTAATCATATAAAAATTTAGTATTTTAAGATACATTAAATATAATTTTTTATTAACATTAAAAAAAATACAAATTTTTTTTACTTTGTTTCAATTTTCTTTTTTAATTCATTTTCTTTCATCATGCGATTCATCTCAAGTTTTTGCTAAAATATCAATACAAATGTAGAATATGTTATTAGTAAATTATAATTAATACAAAGTATATAATAGCATAACATTTTACCATTTTCAAATGTTTAGCTTCTTCAGCTAGTTTACGCTTAGCATTAATTTCAGCTAATCTAAGCTCTGCTAGTTTTTGTTTCTTTAACGCTTCCTCTTTCATCATTATTTCTTTTTCCTTTTGTTTTTCTTCTTTTTTCTTTTTCTCTTCAGCTGCTTTTTTAACCCTTTCTTCAACACGTCTCATTTGTTCTTCTCTTTGTTTAGCAGCACGTAAATGTTGATCATCAAATTTCCTATGGATTATAATACTTGATTTACTTAAAAAGTTAATAACTTAATATGTATTAAAATTTAATATGTAGTACACATTTGAAAAAAAAAAATGCAGATTATTTCATAATAATAGATCAATGCATGAAAGGAACACATTCAAAGGAACTTGTTTCAACACTTTTATTCAAATTTCAGAAATTTATTAAAATATTATTAATTTATTCTTAAATATAGAGAATTTAAATCAGTTTTAGAAGAAAAAGAAAAATTATATTAAATTTTTTTTTATTTATAATTTTTTTATAAGATGTCAAGTCAGACATAGCTAAATATGATCTTGAAATTATTGAAGAACATAAAATAAAAATATTCCTTATCAATAGATAATAAGAACATAATTGTGAACTAATTACTCTTTTAAAAAAATTTTCCAATTACCAAAAAGATGAAAGAAATTTCAACAATTTTTCCTTATTTTTTTACATACAAAATAATCAAAAAGACAATAACAAAGTAAAAATGACTAAAAAATAATTAGAAACTACATATTTTTAAATATTTTTAGACAATATAAAAATAAGTTATTCAAACTTTTTAAACCCATTTTGTTTAAAAATTATTTTATTCCTGGATATTTTTAAAAGTGCAATAGATAAGTTTTTATTTTTTACCATTTTAAATACTAAATGAATCTAATTTATTACCAGAGACTACTCTTGAGATAGAATTAGTTTTTTTACAGCTCTAAAAGATAATCAAAAAAAAAAAAAAAAAAAATCATATTTATAAGCAATTTACTATTCAGACTAACACCAAAAGAAATTAATAACACTGAAATACCTTTGATCTGCTTTGGATTTAAGATATAATTCTTTCCTTTTTTCAGCTTCATTTTCTCGGATTTGATGAGGTGTTTGAGATAAATGATCTTCCACTGGTTTTACTGGAGTTGATATTTGTTTTTCTAATGGCACATGTAATACATTAGTTTTTTTTGCATCAATATTATTTTCTTCTTGGAGTTTTCTTTTCATTGTTCTTGTCATATGTGTTGATGATTTTTCCTCAATATTGACATCAATATCTTCTAATTTTTCACGACGTTTGTTCTTGACTTGAGATTCAAGACTACAAATTATAAACACAAGAAATTAAAATAATTATTATTTTACATGTATAAATTATCTTGTATATCGAAAAATATTATACCTTTTTTTCTTTGAGTTTAATTTACTTAAAGTCTTATTTTGTGTAGAGTTAGAATTTTCAACATTGATGGGAGATTCTTCTGGTATTAAATCAATAATTTTTCCTAATTTTTTTGTTTGATTAATTGCTAATGATTTTTTAGGCATATCATAAGTTGTATTGGCATTAGTTTTTTTCATATGAGTCCCATTATCTGGAGAAAACATTCCAGGAGAAATACATTCTTCAACATTTTGCATACATTTTTTGTCAACCACAAAAGTTGAATTCGCTGTTGGACAAGCAATAGGAGCTATATCCATCAATGAAGATAAAGCTCTTGCTCGACTAGCTCCTAAAATACAATCAAGTTAGTTATTGAATAAAATTAAATCTAACTTTTTAAGAATAATAATTATTATAAATACACATTTATAGATATATTGAAATATATTACAATTAAAAACAAAAGATGCCTAACCTTAAGAATTAATTTTATTAGAAAACGAAATCTATATATTATATTTTGAGAATTGTAAAATCATTTATCAGTTATTACTTGTAGATGCTCCAGAGCCGCTGATAGTTGATGATTCTCTAACACCTTTTATTTTATCTGATGCAATCTATAAATGTTCAAAATTATTAAGTTTTATTATACTTCATTGAAAACAATAATACTTATATGTAAAATAATCATAAATTCTTCAAAATAATACAAACTTAAAACCTATAAACATATACATAATAGAATAAAAATACAAGTTGTTTTTAATAAAAATATATACTTTTTTACTTTATACAGTAACTAAAGATAAATATAAAATAGACAAAAAAAATGTACTCTATAATAAAAACATTATTAACACTATTGTTTTACAAAAACATGTATTTAAAATACTTATTATATTAGTAATTTTACTACAATAATATTATTTATGGTTATTTATTATCATAAGTTATAAGTGGTTTGTCAGTTACTTATTTTCTCATACTTACAATAGAAGCTTGTCTTGTAGTTCTACGAATAGGCGGAACAGCTGGTTGTTGAAAACTTGGTTCATTAGCAAAGAGATCTCCAACCATACCATTTTTTATTTCTAAAAAATTTAAATAATTGATTATTTATTTTATAAAACTATTTTAAACTTTTTTAAATAAATCACTGTGAAAAAAAAAATTAATATAAATTTAAATTCAACAAAATAGTGTAGGAGAAAAATCTTTTAGTTGTATTCAATTAAGTCTATCACTTACTAGATTGTCTTTTAGATGTATTCTTTTCAGGCACATTCTGTGCAGATTGTAATAACTCATTATAAACTGCATCTAATCTTGATGTTTGAACCTATAATAAACAATTAACACAAAAATAATATCTTAAGTAAGTAATAAAAATAACACTGACCTACTCATTTAGATCTTAGGTTTTTATACAAATTATGATTCAACTATAAATTTAAGTAAAAACTAATAATTCTAATAACTAACCTTAAAACCATTGTCCATTTCTGCAATACCATTTTCTATCAACGATGAAAACATTTTATAAATTTCAAAAATATCTGTTGATTGACAATCCATTTTATAATATGAAATGCTGAAACATTTAGGATAAACTGCTTAACTTATTCACAAAATTTGTTCAAAGAAAAAAGTACAACCAAAGTTGTATTGTAAAGTTTCATCACAGGGACTAGTATAATGCATCAATTCGCTATACAGTGTGATCACGATAAGTGGAAACACTCAATAACTTTATTCAGGCTCCATATATTTCAATTCTGCGTTTAGGGCTTACTAATAAACATTTTTATACACATTTTCAGATAATTAGACTATTTTTATCACAATTAATTTTGCGCTTATGCACAAAAACTTTTTTTTTAAATGACATGACCTATTTGACCATAAATTATTTTTTTCTAAATTTTAGCCGTTGAATTTTGTTTCTAAGTTAAAAAATTGGCCAATTTGTAGCAACTTGATTTTATGTTATTTACACGGGTAAAACAGATTACAAAATATTAAAATACATAATTATTAATTAATAATAATAATTACATAATAATAAAAATAAAAATAACACTACCTAATTCAATTTATGGAATACGTGTTTACCTATTTTGTTTATCTTTATCAAAATTATTTCAGTAATTGTATTATAATTAAAATTATATTTGCATAAGTTAAGGTTAATAAACGTTCAATAAGAATCTAGAAAAGATTCTACGTTAATTATTGACGTCCCTTGAGACATTTTATTATTATCACTTCCAACTAACGAGTAAGATAGTTTTGTATTTAATACGTACCACCAATGGGTCAGTAGCAACGACAACAGTGAACGGATTGCGGAATAGTACAGTTTATTAATTCCCTAAGGCCTAAAGGAAATTATAAAGGATTATTCCTTTAGACATAACACAAAAACAAAACTATAAAATTGTATTATAATAACAGATTTCCGTTAAAAATTAAACACTCACGCACACGACCATGCGCAATGCACCAATGCTAACCGCCAACGGTTGTCGGTTGTGTCTTAAATGGTGGGGTGGATTGATGGTCGGGTCGGATCTGGACGCCCAGTGGACGGTGTTTTGTCTATGGTGTAGTTGTTGTTACCGTTTTACCAGCAACCATTTCATACACAACCCTTGTGATAACCAATATTAAAAGTCGATGATAACAGTCACATTACCGCGTGAATTTAAAATGTTTAAATATGATAGGTAATTGTTTTTCTTTTTCTTCGAGCATATTGAAAAATGCAGTTCATGTAACTTTATAATCTACATTTTATAGCGCCAACAATAGATAAAAACATGAATTAAAATACATTTCCTATTTTTCATAAGTTTTCAAAACAATTGTGAAAATCTGAAAAAAAACATTATCAATGAATATGTTGAGGAATCCAATGCCATGTAATTTGGATTCTGTAATATTTAGTGCTTTTTATTCTTTAGTATAATTTATAAAACTAACAGTTTTGGCCTTTGAGCATACTGTTATTGTGTCACAAACGAACAGGGATTTATAAATCTTCCAGTTTTAAATAAATATTATAAACGATGCATGTGTGATATTATTTGAATAATTTCAACGAAATTATTAAAAATTTGAATTTTTATTAAAATAAATATTCTGAGTTTTCGTAAAATCAAAAATATTTTAAGTCTAAATAGATGTTTAAAATGTGTATGGTAACTGGCAGCGAGTAAGCGGTAAGGTAACCTTATCGGTCTATTGCTTGACTTTTCGTTGCAGATATCGGTGTCACTACGACTATTACATAGTACAATCTGGGTAAATATCATACATAAATTTAGGTCACATCCTATATAGTATATTTCCATGTTATCTTGTAAAATTGACGGACACACCGGATGTCCCTATATATATATATAATAGAAATTATATTGCAATATGCCAATATACTTATGTTTTTTTTATACTTACGCTTACATAGTTACATATGATACGGGCGGGCCAGTACGTGATACATACTTATTAGTTATTAATTATTATATATATATTTTTAATAATCACATAATATATTTTTCATCAAATAATATTTAACAATAAATAAAAGCATAAAAAAGTGCACATTATACCCATCCAATAAGCGTAGCTTGTGTTTGAAGTTAGAGTTAGACATACATAACAATATAACATACCTATAATATATACCTACATTATTACAAATTTCAACACTTATAAAACTTACTATAACTATGTACCTAAGAAGGTACCTATTATATAGAAAAATAAAACTTCACAACTTCATAGATTAATACTTGAAATTTAAAGTGTATTACCTAGTAACACATTAACACGACTATTTTTGTGCTACTTGGAAATACAATTTTTGATTATATTATGTATAAGTAATAAGTACCAACAAAAAAAAAAAAAAAAAAAATGATTTCAGGTATTTCAACGTAGGTAGGTAAAGAAAAACGCCAATCTTAATAACTGGTAAAATGTTCAAGTATCTACGACTTATACTTTTTGAATAATAACAAATATTTAAAATCGTTTGAGAATATATATCGTTATCGTTACGCTATTTTATATTTAAAATTGAAACGCACTTAAAATTTTTCCTATAATGATGCTACGAGTTTTCTCTATAGCTACTTCAAGGAAACTTATGGAAAACTTAGTGTTGTATTTTTAATCCTTAGTTATAAACACAAACAATTTTATGATTTTTCAACTTCAAAATTACTTGCAAATTTTCGCGTTTTCGACAGATTTCGTAAAAATGTGAACTATAAACGCTTATAAAAAAAAATTGTGACTAACGATTTTTAATTTTTTTTAGCAACAATAAGAAATAAAACTCATAAGGAACCTTGTATTGAATTTTCAAGTGTTTTTGATCATCCAAAATTTTTTTATCCACACTTCAAAAAAAAATTCTCACAAGAATCGAAAATTTCTATGGTCTTATAAATAACTCAAAAAAATTCAAGTTGAAAAAACACTTGAAATTTTCACCAAATGTTTATGTCAGTGATACCTATATAATACAGTTAAATTTTCAAAAAATTTTGACTTTTTTTGAGTTATTTACAGACAACTGAAATTTTCAATTTTTCTGAAAATTTTTTTTTGAAGTGTCGATAAAATTTTTTTGAAAATTTAACTGTATATAGATAACACTGACATAAACTTTTGGTGAAAGTTTCAAGTATTTACATTGATAAGTTTTTGATTTACAACCATATGTAGGCGGCGCTACCTTTACGCCGACCCATTATTAATACCGTGCCTACACATACAAAAAAATCGATTTGGTCGAAAACTGGTTTTACGTAAAAATTCCCGTTTTTCTGTTACTTTTTTAGGGTTTTCCTGACGCTTTTGAAAACTATTGGAAATTTTTTATTACCCCCCAAAGTACCAACTACATTCACTATTTCCTATCATAAACAGGGTCCACTTTTTAAAATCGAAGCACTTTTACTGCTCCAAAACGTGGTGACAGACGAAAAAAAAACACACATCATTGTAAAATCAATACATTCATCACTTCATTCAGAATCTAAAAAAAAACTTGACTTTTGAGTTTTGATTTAATTTTCATTTCAATGCATTCGTTGCAGAACATTTTTTTTACAATATAGTCTATAGGTGCCAAAAACTAGGCAAATAAAGATATTTAAATAAGTTTAACAAAAATAAATATAGGTATATCTCTTAGGTAGATATACCTATTAAAAACTTTATATATAGGTACTATATTATATTAAAACTAATTTATTAAGTTAAAATATTATTGATTTATTATTATTTCTGTAGGTGTTTTGTTTTTTATTACAAGCGGTAAAAAAATTAGATCATTATCTATAATTTATTTTACATCAAATATGATATAAATTACATTGGGTCTTCTGCAATTTTATAAAATATTAATAATATGATTAAGTAAACTTTATAATTTACTGTTTACTTAGTTTACTTTATCATGCATAATATTTTTATTCATGGTAAGACCTAAGCACTAAGCATCATGGACTAGGATATATAACAGGGCCTAAAATTAGGGTATTTTGGTACTGCCCCCTTAATTCCATACTCCAAAATATTTTTAAATAATAAACATAGACATTAGACTTAGTAGTACATATGTCACATATAACTTCGTAGCATAATTGTTTTTGATATTTATTAATAATTAGTTAATTAATAGTTATAATAAGTACAATCTAAGACAATCTTATATAAAAGTCCTTTATACCTAGGTACCTATACTACAAAAAATTTTAAAATTAAAAACAAAATAACTTTGGTTAAAGACTAAAGTACACTTTTAAATTTGCTACTGCACACAATTTTAGGCCCTGGGATATAATATTATAATATCATAGTTCTAGGTAAGCATGAAATCGATTGTAACATTAATTGTAACAGCTTATTATCTACGACTATATATATCAGTGGCTCCGGAAACGTAATTATTTATAAAAACATAATATAATCTATGCGAATACCAATAACTTCCAAAGTTTAACCGGAACGAATGAATGAGATAAATCAGATAGTGCTTAGTGAATATCGGACTCCTGCAGGAGTGTGAAGCTAAATAATTTCTGAACAATGTCTAAAATTCTGAACTTTGGAAAAGGGAAAGCCAAAGCAGATTAAACATATAAAAAATGTTTATAAATTATCATTCACAAAAAAAAATACTGTAAATATTATATTGTACATTATACTATTATAGTTATACCTTATTAAATGTAACAAACTTAAAAGTAACTGAATAAAAAACAATCTATTAACTACTTATTTAATTAGTTCCATAAATTATCATAAATAAATAAATTGTCAAAATTATGATGTTATCAAGTGCATTTTGATAAAAATGCAGAATGATGCAGCGTGCCAGCGTCCCGTACATTCCTCTTATAAATATAAGTAGAGGTAGGTACGCTAAAATTTCTGAAAAATTAGTTGGGGCACTCTGTCCCCCTGCAATCCCCCCCAAATCAAGCACTGGTCATAGTATGATGTATGTTTAGCAAAGCCAAACCAGTCAAGCGTTCTTGCCCCATTTTGGATCTTAACCATGTTTTCAATCTAACAAAAGTACCTAAGCAAATAAGAGAAAAATTATAAGTTTTTTTTTAATACAATTAAAGAAAAAGAACAAGTCTTTAATTTTAAGCAATGTAAATATATATAAATATACAATAAATATATTTATATAATACACTCAATTTCGTTAAATTAAATTTTTAAGTCTAAGATTTTATGCAAAGTTTTCTTTGAATCGACTTAAACATAATCACTTTTCATATAAAATAATTATATATATATATATATAGGTAGTTAAAATATTTTTAAAAAGCTTGCTATTTTGATATTCTAATAATAAACACATGCACCAAACCTTATCTAAGCGTAGAAAAGCTGCGTTCTGCGGTTGCTACACTAATAGGCAACACTACATGACGTAGTGCTCATGATGACATAATATGTACCCTAAAGAAAAATGTATGTACATTTTTACCAATTCGTTATCATCGATATAATTTTTCGGAATTTTTGTTTTTTGATGAAATACTCAAATACTCTATACCCATTAATTATATAAAATTTTCCTGGCCCCCATCGCCCCCCCCCCTCAAATACGCCACTGGGCACTGAGCAGAATACATGATTTCGAGTACTTGATTTTAGCACAGAAGACAGAACAATAAAGTGGTTTTAGCATTTAATCATTAATTTAATGACTAATCATGGTTGATGACTATAGATCTATTTAGTCATGATTTATTTATTTATAATATTGTATTCATGGCATTGATAATAATTTATTATAGGTACGTAGGTTTCATGGGAGAAGTCATCGGTCTCACTGTCGCCACCTATATGTGTAAGACGAGTGTGACCAACCATAACTGAATGCGGAATCGGCCAATTAGAAACCGCCAAGTACAATACGGTAACACGAAACACGTAGTACATTGGGTATACAAATACTGGAATACGTGATTTACGAACAAGTGCATACGACCGCTGAATAAATACCGGCGGCTTAGTTTTTAGTTGCTCAAATTTCAATCCGTTCAAATCCGGTGCCAATTAATTGGTTTCCGACATCGTTTTGTGAACGGTTTCCGGCCGATCGTCATCATAGTGTTGAAGTTTTTTCCTATTTAATTTTATTTCCGTTTCACCTCATTAAGCGATCATGAAGTTGTTACCCGGATTGATCGTGTTCTCCGGATTCTTATTGAGCTCCATATTTGCTGACTCCGTTGTCGATCTATCGGATTCTGACTTCGATTCGTCGGTAGCTGAATACGATACGTCTTTGGTCATGTTCTACGCCCCATGGTATGTGTATATGCACCAATATTATTATATTACTAATGAAGCGTATAATTGATTTCGATTATTTGGTTAAACTAGGTGCGGACACTGTAAGAAATTGAAACCCGAATTCGAAAAGGCAGCCAAGAGTCTGCTGAAAGAGGATCCACCTGTAACATTAGCAAAGGTAATTTGCCAGTGTTGTACTACTTGATGTGCAATGTGTTGTTTTGGATAGCTTATCTGTGCTTTAGAATCTAGAACTTATTTGATACACTTTCAAGTTTCAGCTATTTATATAAAATTACCTATATCGAAATTGTTACAATTATCCATATTCTAAAGATGTTAAAAAACAAAAACTTACTTTTAACTTTTTAGCAATTTAAAATGAAGTGATTACGTGCACTTAGAATTGTATAAATTGTATTATTAAACATATTATACCAAATATTCATCCTATCTCATCATGCGTGTAAATCAAAAATCATGAATATATTTTTAGATGTTTGGCCTTTGGTGCTTATGCATGTCAATAGTAAATATAATGTTTAAATGATGATCTTATTTTGATTAATTGTTGTAGCTTTTTTTAAAAAATTTTAGTTAAAGAAATAATTTTAATCTAAATAAATAATATTTTTTCTTTGAATCAAAAAGGTTTCTTTCTGTTTCTAACATGTTTTAATTTAAGTCAAAAACTAAATTATTATAAATTACTGTAGTTAAGGTATTCGTCAATATTATATAGTTCAATTTGTATATTTTATTTGGATACATAGCATTATTCACAGTGATTTTTTTCTTAGATACAATTTACGTAGTTTTATATGTTTGTTAAGACTAAAAGGTTATTAGTTTTATAAAAATTTAATTTAAAAATTCTTTTTTTTTTCATTTAGCTTTGATTAGTTTGTTTGTAAGTACCTACGTCTTGATAATTTATAGTGTCGACATTTAATTGAATGAACATAATGTATACAATTTTTTTTTTTTTTTTGTACTATTAGAGCATGTATATTGTATAAAAATTATATTTTTATTAAATTGTTTAAAGGTGGATTGTACAGAAGCAGGTAAAGAAGTATGTAATAAATTTGGTGTTTCTGGTTATCCAACTCTAAAAATTTTCCGAAACGGTGCAGTTTCTAAAGAATATAATGGACCCCGTGATTCTGGTACGTAATAATTAAATTGCATGTACTAAAAAATATATCTATTCATTGTATGTATTCATTTAGCTGGCATTGTCAAGTACATGAAATCACAAGTCGGGCCAAGTTCTAAAGACTTATCCTCAGAAGAAATTATTAAGAACTTCTTATCTAAAGATGACGTGGTAGTTGTTGGATTCTTTGAAACAGAAACTGATCTCAAGGGCAAATTTATTCAACTTGCTAACAAATTACGTGAAAAAGTAAACTTTGGTCATACTACTTCACAATCAGTTATTGACAAATATAATTATAAGTAAGTGGTAACTGTTACTTAGAAAAAATTGAAGTACTTAGTATATTTCAATTTATAACATTATTTATTTATTTATTTTTGTTTGAATTTATGTACAATATTTATTTAATAGATTATGCAATAGGTAAAGTGTATATTCTATTATAGCAGGTCCAATGAGTGGAAAGATATTCCTTTTAAAATAATATTTTCTTAAAAAAAAGGAAGTTTCTGCGTGGGTTAACATTATTTTTTTATAGGTTTTAAATACAATTTAGGTGGTTACTAGTGTAATTTTTATTTAACATGTTTTTTATAGTTATATAAGTTTGAATTTTATTAATAAATGTGTCTTAAATTTTTTTCTGATTTTAATATATTTTTTTAGGAATAATGTTGTACTCTATAGACCTAAACATTTAAGCAATAAATTTGAACCAGATTTTATTGTTTATGATGGTGAAGAAACAACATTGGCTCTAGAAGCTTGGATTACATCAAATTAGTAAGAATTTTAAAATCCATTGTATATATGATTTATAAAAAATGATATATGTGTTCAAATTAATATTTTATTATATTTCAATACTTTTAGTCATGGTTTGGTTGGATACCGTCAAAAAGAAAACATGGAAGCTTTCAAACCTCCTTATGTTGGAGTCTATTATGCAGTTGACTATGTTAAAAATCCAAAAGGAACAAACTACTGGCGTAATAGAGTATTGAAAGTAGCCAAGTCTGTGAAAGATGTCACATTAGCTATAAACAACAAAGATGATTTCCAACATGAAATTAATGAGTATGGACTAGAATTTGTATCAGATGACAAGCCTATAGTTTTAGCACGTTCTCTAGACAACAAGAAATATATAATGAAGGATGAATTCTCGTAAGTATATCAATGTTTCTTATAAAATTTAATATTTAATAAACTTTAAAGTTTTATTCTATGCTTATTATTTTATTATAACTTGTAAAAAACCTGTTTATGTGGTGGAATTCTAGTTCTTTTAATCACAAATAGTAAAAAGTTGCTATCAAAAATTACATACATTTTTAAATTGCTCATAATTTTTTTTATTTAAATAGTTTAAGTTAAATATAATTGGAAAAAAATTGATGGATTTTCTGATAGTATTCCTTATACCAAACATTGTATAAAAAACAACATAATAAAAAAATTTTTAATTTACGTACCTATTAAGCAATATTTAATATCTTAACTTTGATTAAGTTATAATATGTAATATCACATTTTTAAATTTATTTGTAGAGTTGAAAATTTAGAAAAGTTTGTTAAGAATTTCCAAAACGGTAACTTGGAACCATACATTAAATCAGAGGCAATTCCTGAAGATAACACTACACCAGTAAAAGTAGCTGTTGCCAAAAACTTTGATGATTTAGTTATTAACAATGGAGTTGACACATTAGTAGAATTCTATGCCCCATGGTGTGGCCATTGTAAAAGTTTAGCTCCAGTTTATGAACAAGTAGCTGAAAAGGTATTTATGGTTTTGTAATATCAATAAAATATATGTACCTATTCTTTTTTACCTTTTCAAACAAATACCCAAAACAATTTATGCAATTACGTAGTAATTCAAGTGAAAGATAAATATCCTCTGTCTCATTTATGAGTAATTTGGTTGACATTTTTGGTAAAGTTACTGATAGTGTAAAATAATGCACTCTTGGTTACATTAAATTATTGTTCGAAGTGTTCTCCAACCACCTTCTATACTCCGTCTTGTGATAATATAATGCCAATTTGATGTTTACCAATTCTACATGGATATTGCTTGGGAATGAGTAGAAAAATCTATGTTGGACCATGTTAAGTAAATAGAGTTTTCTTTTCTATTTTATCAAGATAAAAATTTTTAACCTGACTAATTGTTGGACACAATAGTTGATGCTGTAAGTCAATGTATCAAAGCATATGGCCTAATTAAAATAGATGAAAATCAATTGCTGCCTTAAATTATTCATAAATGAGAAAGAGTATAAGATAGTTTACTTATTTTATTATTTAATGGTATTTGGCATTTAGTATATTACATATTATCATAATCTACATATCCCATTGCCATTTACTTCTTGATAAGTTAATGCCATGTTATTTGTCATTAGTCTTCAAGTCTTCAATAGTCAATTATTGTATTTTATTTTTTTTAATTTTTTTTTAGTTAAAAAATGAAGCTGTGTCTTTGGTGAAAATGGATGCAACTGCAAATGATGTTCCTTCTACTTTTGATGTTCGTGGATTCCCAACCTTATATTGGTTGCCCAAAGATAGCAAAAATAAACCTATTCGTTATGAGGTATTTAATAATTTATTAATTTTAACTATACAATATTTGATTAATATATTATATTATTTAATAATGATATTAGGGAGGCCGAGAAGTAAATGATTTTATCAAGTACATAGCATCTAAGGCCACAGATGAACTCAAAGGTTTTGATAGATCTGGAAATCCCAAGGATGGCAAAGATGAACTGTAAACAACAAATTATCGGTTCTAAATTAAACCACAAGGCTGATTTAATAATTTTATTGAAATTGGACTACTCTTTTTTAAATCGAATAAAGAGTAGAGAGGAGAAATAATATTTGAATCAATCCAACTTCAATACTAAACCAACTACTTTAAATTATTCTTGAAATAGATTATGCAAATATACATTTTATAGATAATTCATGCTCCATTTTCCTAATCATATCTGTTGAAGTAAAAAGTTATTGTAATTAAACATGATTATTCTGTAACTAAAATTATAATTTTAATAAATATGTTGTGATTTTTCTATTTTGTTTATATTTGATGGTTTTTTTTTATTAATTTTGTAACAATCATTTAAAAAATAAAAATTTTAATTTTTCAAATCTACAGATTTAGATTGTCCCATTAAAGTAGCAGGTATGAATCTCTCTTTAGTCACAATAATAAGTACAGGAATAGATCTTTTAGCTTTGCTTAAAATATACATTACATCGCAGTTGGTTATCTTAGAGGTACTTGTTAATTGCTGATTGATTTACAGTTAGAGACTGTAATATAATATTTTTTTACATAGATCTATTTGAAAATTGTTGACACATTTTTCTTTTTGGTATTACAATTTTTATTATTCAAATGAAGACCTTAAAATAAATTGCTATTATGAATCAACTCAAACCCTTTTAATAATGGATAATAAAATTGTATTATAATCTCATGAAATGTTTTGTTAAGATAAAATTAATTTTTAAATAAAAATCAGAATAGGAAACAACATTTTAATATCATTACTTAAAATCGAATAGAGTACAGTAATAAGGTACCACAAAATAAACAATTATTTATTCTGTGACATTACCTAGATTAATCAGTTTATATGAATAGAGTTGGTGTTTTAGTTGAGGATTCAGTGATAGCATTTATTTTTTACAATTTATAGAAGAGCTAAATGACTAATTGTATACAAATTTGATTAAGTTATCTTATGCAAACAAAAGAAAAAGTAAAATTTAAAATATAACCCTAATTAAATTTTTAACTTTTCTATAGGAAGATAAACTTGGCATCATCCGCTTAATGTCGAAATAGCATTATCAATAATACATTTTGAATCATGGTATTTTTATAATATATATTTTTAATTTTATTAACCATGTAATGTTTACTAACGACAGCATATAAATGATGTCCGATGAATATTTAAAACGTTGAAAAACACTTAGTTTCATTTCATTTGAATCAATTCCACTTATTTGTTTATTCAATTTTTTGATTTTCAACTATTTTTTATGTAATCATTCTCACACCTTTGATTGTTGTGTATTGCTAATTTAAATTGATGATTATAAATATGTATGAATATAATTTACTAGCTATAGTAAATGCCAAATGCATATTACTATATTAGCATTGATTATAGAATAGATATTTTATAATCAATGATATTAGCTTTCATTTTTTGTGACCATTATCCACACACATTACAAGATAGCTGGCTTATATATAGTATAATATACCACCATGTGCTTGGCCAAATATTATTATACATTTAGAGTTAAATTCATATATTTATTCACCATGAATAAACTTAGGAGATGAGTATGATTTAGAAAAATTGTATTTTCAATTAATTTAAGAATAATTTTAATTACTTAAGTACGTGTTATTTAACCTAATACAATTTTTTTAAATTTAACTTGTTAAGAAGTATATAATAAACATTTAAATATTGTAAGATATTTTATGTATTGATTGTAGTTGAGGATTAGGTACAAAAAAATAAAATAAAATTGTATTAAATGTTTAAAAAACAATATTTTTGATAAATCTTATATTCAATTTTGTTATATGTTAATAAAATAAATATGTATTAAAAAAAAGAAAATTATTTTATTTATCTAATGGAACATTTGTTTTTAAATGTATTATGACTTTTAATTTTTAGAATTACGAATTCCTATGTAATGTTTAAACAGCGATTAGATAAATAAAAACACAATTATACATATTAAGTATAATTTTTGAATTTCATTAGATGATTTCAGTCAAATTAAAAAAACGATTTTGTAAGACAATTAGAAGAACTATAACTTAACATAATAGAGCCAAATTATTATTTTTTCTTAATATGGATGAAATATTAAAATTGTATGATTAATTATATACGATAAGTGATAACTGATAACTATAAATTTAAAACCCGAATTAGAACATGTTTAAAATTTCAAGAACTAATTAGTTATTAGTAATTACAGTCATTAACTATATCTTTTAAATTACTCTTAACATGATTTAGGTAAATACTATACAAAATAATTTAAGACATTTCTAATATCAATTTTTTTACTTTTTCAATGTGCAGTCTTTTATCATCAATAGACAAAAAAACAACATTGTTGTAGTCTTTAATAATAAGTAATTAAAAAAAAATATACTAGTTAGGTATCTATATATTAAGTGTACAATAATAATAATATAAATTTATTCACCTAATAATCAAAAAATACTAAAATATATTTTCCAACTATAGTACAAAAAAACCCACATAAAATATTTACATTTAATAAATGTAGTCATAATAAATAAAATTTCATCATTAATAAAGATTGCCTAGAAAAAGCCTAGCATATTCACAAAGTGATTTTTCTTCACATTATTTATTTACAATTGGGCAATTGTTGTTTTATATATGATATATATATACCTTTTCAAGTAATTAAAATTAATATAAAACTATTACAAATTAAATGAATACATATTTGACATTTGTACATATATACAAAAAATTTACAAAAAAAAAAAAAAATAATAATAAAATTGTATGCTGTCTAAGAATGTGTACACCTAAAGACTTAAAAACCAAATCTTTCGCCTCGATTTGAAATCACAGCCTTTGAATTAAGTGAAACAAATTTATTGGAAAACTGCTGAAAAAAATCCAATTTTAAGGTAGAAGAAATTAATAAAATACAAATTAAATATACTAATCAAATAATATTAATTATTTTATCGCCTAAGGCTAATTAGACAAATAATGACCACTCCAAAACTATGCAAAGAACCCATCAACTTTTTTTTTAATTAATTAATTATAATATTACAAAAATAATAGTAATTAGTTATAAAAATAAAAATAATAATAATATTTATAATAGTATAAAATAATAATAATAGTAATAAAATCAAATTATGATTAGCCAATAGAACCAAGGTAAACCTTTATTAGCTTTGATCAGACTCATTCACGCAAAAACATAAATTAAATTACATAAATTGTGTAAAATGTAATGTATGTAATATTGTAATAACTACTAACAAATATTGCCGTAATATTTTTTGTAACATATTTTAATTTATAATAAAAAATATTAAGTTTCGTGGTATGAATTTAAAGAGGGATGCTACTGTTTAATGGCATTCCTGTATCTAAAGTTAACCTTAAACCTATAAGGAAGCACACATCATAATATGCTTAATTATTATATAAACAACATTTAACAATTGTCAGTTGTTATTAAATGCTTCTATCTAATGCAAAACATTTTTTTTTTTTTTTTTTGTAACACTGGAACAGAAGATAGTTTGGCAAATAAAGCCATAGTCTTAATAAATTAGGCAAGTGATTTAAACAGTAGCTTTAAAATAGAAAGAAATCTTAAATATGATTATAACTTAAGATAGTTAAGCATTAACTTTCTAACAAAAATTAAAATAGTATAATTGAGTCAATTTATGTCCCACAATAAATTCCAATACAATAAAAAAAATATGTTTATTGATGAACAATAATGTTGGGACATCAATTACACACAATTATTATAAAGGCTTGCCAGTGTAAGGTGCTGGATATAATGGATATCCAAGACCTACATGTGTATGATGGTGTGTATGTACATGCCTTTGAGGAGGTGGTGAACGACAGTCTTTTGGATCACCAGTTGATCCAGATTTACCAGAAGATTGGGTAGATGAAGGAGGACCAGTAGACGTAGTTCGTTCAGTGGCAGACGGTACAATGCCAGTTGACGTTAAAGATGGAGATTGCCTTGTTCCTGGTGATGGAGCTGGCGTTAGGCCTGATTGTGCATTTGGTTTTGGTGTTGGAGATTTAATGGCACGTTCTTGTAATTCGTGAATTTTATGTGAAGAGTAATATTGACTAGCATGATGTTGTAGGAGATCAAGAGCCGCCTTAGGCCCAGATGGTGGTTGGGAAGGAGTTGACGACTGTGTAGAAACAGCTGGTCGTGAGAGATCTTCAGGTGCATGATACCGTTGTATTTGAGCATGTAGCTGAGGATGTAAATAAGGAGGTGGTGGCGTATTGCCATAAGGTCCAGGCACCAACATAGGATTCATTGCACTCCTGTACATAGGATCAAATGCCAAAGCACCAGCAAAATGAGGTGATTGCATAAAACCTGGATGTATATAGGCATATGAAGAAGTAGGGGGTGGAGGAGGTCCTTGTGTTTCCATTGTAGGTTTAACTCCTTCTGACATGTGAGAAGAACTTTTACACAATTTATCATCTTTTTTGTCTTCATGTTTTTCTTTATGTTTGTGTATTGAGTTTGTGCCCATAGAATGCTTAGTTGGTGTACTTTGTGTATTCGATTTTGAATGTGAATGATCACCAGAACCATGATCCTTGCGTCTCTGATCTGGATATACATAATAACGCCTTACGTCATCTTGCTGCTGTTGTTGCTGCTGCTGTTGTTGTTGCTGCTGTTGTTGCTGTTGCTGTTGTTGTTGTTGCTGCTGTTGTTGCTGTTGCTGTTGTTGTTGCTGTTGTCGTGAAAACATATAAGCTGAATTCATTTGTGACTTCATTTCAATGCTTTCTTTCATAATTTGATGATTTTCATTTTGATGAGGTTTTTCTTTGGGTACTATTTGATCAGTTTTTATTTTGTTAGGCTGAGGAACACTCAAAGCACCAGGTATTGAAGGTTGATGATTTTTATCATCAGGCTTCATTTCTTTATCTTGTACCATAGACATTGGATATCCTGCTCCGATATTATATGGATAATTTTGAACATAAGAATCATAATTAAAATATTGTTGTAAAAGCTTTTGTTGTTGATATTCAGCCGCTTGATTTGATTGTATGTCTTTTTTATTATCTTTATCTCCAGTTGAAGACGACATTTTTAAATCTTGTGAATGTTGGTTAATTTTTTCACCTTCTTTTATTTGTTTAGATGTGTCATTTGGTTGAACAGAGGAAATCAAATAAGGTGGTTGACCATAATATGACGGATACATATTATATGGTTGGATAGGATGAGGAGAATGTGCTGTATTTGGTTCTGACTTTTTATCAGTGGTAGACAATTTTTGTTTATTCATATCATTCATCTCAACTTCAAGAATTGGTGCAGTATCATCTGAGATATCAGAATATGCTGGACTTTGTACATCTTCACGGCTACAGTTAGAGCTATCAAACTGTGGTTGATCAATTGAAAATGGCCTGGGACTACTAGCTGGTGATTTACGATTTTTCTTCTTATGAGATGATGCTGCAGCTTTATTTTTAATATCTTTATTGCCTTTCATATTATCTTCAGCGGGCATTAAAGCAGAAGCTGGTTTTACTTTGAATTGTGGTACTTTTTGAACTTGCGGCTGATTTAATGCTAAAGGTTGAATTTGCGGAGGTGTAGGTAACTGTTGTGATGCTGGACTTTGCACATGTAAAATTGGCGGTTGAGGTTGTGGCGACTGAGAAGTAGGAGCAATTGCTTGCAAAGGAGCTGCTGGCTGTAGAAGTGGTGGTGGAGTAGGAGCTGGCTGAACCACAGGAACTGATAAAACTGTTTTAGGTGCAGTCAATGTAGGGGTAACAACATTAGTCTCTTCATTTCCAGAAAGGCCAAACCGTAGAACGCTAGGTTTTGTAACTAAAAGAGGAGGAGACTGTATTGGAGCTGGAGGATCCACTTCAGTTACTGGAGGAGTAGTGGAAAGTTGTGGTTGTTCAATTGGTTGACTATTGACAATAGACTGTTCTTCTTTTAGGTTATCTTGAATACCAGAATTACTCACAGAAACAGGACTAGTATCATCTTCATTTTCTGAAGTACTTGCACCACCTGATTCTTTTGTGTCTGCATCTTCATCATCTAAAGCAGCTCCATGTGCATGAGATTGATGATATCTTAAACCATTTGCATTTTTATACTTTTTAGAACAATTTGGTTCAGGGCAATCTAACATAGTAGGTGACATAGGCGGTGGACTTGCTGGTTCTGCTTTTATTTTTTTTCCTGAAGCTTCATCCTCAGAACCGGGAGGCTTCTTTCTTTTATTAGAACTGCTAGAATCTGAACGTGGTGGAACAAATGACGACGGGGTAGGTGACGAAGTACCTCTTCTACTTGAATTATTACTGCTATTACATTTATTTGTACCATTACTTCGAAGTTTACTATGAACTGAAGATCTGGTTTCAGTAAAATTTACCAAATCACTACTGGGGCTTGCGGTTAAACTAGCACGACCCCTTTTTCCACGTCCTTTTTGAGGTAAGCGACATTCTGGTTCTCCAGCTGATGCTTCAGAAAATCTAAAATAAATTATAATAATGGTTAAGTGTTATTAATTTAATAAAATAAGATGTATAATCAAAACAGGAGAATGTTTCTTTTTTATATTACCTAGGTGGAGCCCAATCATGTCTAGTACAGTCTAATAATGTACCTATATAAGTTTTTCCTCTCCATGTTACATTAACAACAAGAACACCTATAATTATTAATTGAAAAAATATGAATATATACATATTTTAGAATAGAATAAAGACTAAAACAATCAAATATCTTAAATAATTTAACTAGTTAAATAATTGTTAACAAAACAATTAACTTAAATTTATTTTATTATTTTTATATTTACCTTCAATTTCGTTCCATACAATCCCCTCTAAATTAACATGTGTTCCAGGTTCACATGGCCCAAAACAATCTGGTTCTGTAACAGTTCCAACACTGATACTAGTGCCAACACAGGCATCAGCAGTTTCCTAAAAATGTATAATAATTAATATTATAAAAGGTTTAGTCAATAGGTACTAAAAAATTATTTAAATATGTTAGTTTTAAATTTAGAAATTTGTCTGTTTGAATATCAAACAACATTTTTTCTGCTAATTTAAACTAATATAGATTGTAGAACAAAATAATTATTTGTTAATGATTTTATTAATCAGGAGGAAAAAATATTTTTAACTAACAACTAAAATTATTTTATTTTTTCATACATTAATAACTAGGGGTACTAATAAATATTTTTCCTTTATGAATACTGAAGATAACAAAATTTATAATATATAAGTATATATATATATATATCATATATATTTATATACCTTTTGCTCTGTTAGGGAAGCAGAAGTTGAACTATTAGCAGTCTTTACTTTGTTGGTTGGGGGTGGTGAGGTAGACTGTAGAGGTTTTGATAAGGTAGACAATGGCGCAGAAGACTTTGTAGTAGTTTGGGTATTTTCCATTGGAACTACTGGGGGTGATACAATTTGTTCCGGACCATTGGCTACACTTGAAGAAGTTGAAGTTCCTGCTTCTCCAACAGTTGGTCCAGGACCAGGCACATTAGGTGATTGTGTATTGCTTGATAAAGCTGGGAAAGTGCTGGTTCTAGGAGCTGATTGACTAACAGGACCTCGACCATTAAGTTCAGAAGACAAACTAGAATTTACTTTATGACACTTATCACCACTTGTAGATGAGCTATGTTGTTTGTCTTTTGTTTTATCTCTTCGATGACTGCTAGATCCACGTTTTACAGAACTTACAGTTGAAGTAGTACTGGTTGAAGGAGTAGTACAATTGGTACTAGATGTACTGGAATGTTTACCTTAACAAAAAATATAATTCCAAATTGTATTTATTTTTATTTACTAATTAAAAATAATAAAGTAAAAAAATAGATTTACCAGTTTGTTTAGACTCAGCAGAAGATCCGGATGAATCATTTGAAGAGGCACTGCCACTTGACTGAGATTGAGTGGAAGCTAATGATCCATTTTGTTCGCCAGGCTTGACGATTTCATGTTTAGCTTCAAAGCTCTTAGTCCCCGTTTTTGTTCGTTTGATTTTCATTTTTAATCCTTTATCAACAGTAGCTGAATGCTCAACAGTAGCTTTATTGCTGCCAGCTGTAGTGGCTGTGGGTGCAGTGGCAGCTGCTCCTGACATGGCTCCACTACCAGCCGTTAAACCGACTGTTGTAGCCGCACTATTGGTAACACCAAGGGCTTCACTTGTTGTAGTTGTAGATGTTGAACCTGTTTTTTCAATATCTGCGTCTAAGTCGATAATTAAATCGCCTATACCAATATCCCATTCATTGTCATCGTATTCAAAATTTGCATTACTGCTGGTATTGTTGTTGTTGCCATTGCCACTTCCAACACTATCTGTGGACGCCGCCACCGCCCCACCCAGCTCCTCTCTCATTGGGGCCGCCATCCGTGCCCAGGACCGCGAGCCCCGACCACTAACACCATTTTATCCTTTCCTAAAATCAAAACAATTAAATTAAGTAAACTGAATATATTTAATAAAAGTTTATCTTTACAAAATTCAATTACACAGTTTAGATACCTATAAGAGTTCTCCCTCAATATATAAAACAAATTTTTTTCTTGCATATTATGTACCTATCTAAGTGATGGATGATGGTTATTAAAAATTATTTAAGTTCTATGTAGATATAAAAAGCATTAATGAGTTTAATTGCTATAGGAATAAATTTAAGTATTAAGTATTTTTAGTTATTTTTAGCACTATTCAAACACAAATATGTAGTACATAAACAAATATTCAAGATTTAAGTTTAGAAGTATAGTTTAATGGTTAGAGTAAAAATTAAGATATAATTATATCTAGGCATATGTAATAATTTAAATACAGATTCACAACTGTTATTTGACTATATCACATCAACATTTATAATATGTTAATAATTTGTAGTATGTAAATTCCTGTTGTAATTGAGCACACTGTATGTATCGATACTCACATTGAACAATGGCCAAAGTAATTTATAAGAATTTCACTATTTAACAAAAAAAAATTATACATATTTAGATATCTATTTAAGATATTCTAACAAATTATAATTAATCATTTAATATAATATAATATATTAATATATATATATAGATATATATACCCTATACCAAGTGAAAAACATGATACTAACATCTAAAATTGAATTATTAAGGTAATTATCTACTTAATTTAATTAGATAGATAGGTACATTTTATATTTATGATTAATGATTGCTATTTCCATTATAATTTTATAATAAATATTTAAACAATATATAAATAATAAAATCCAATTTATAATTTTATTTAATACAAATTATTAAAACATGGGTACTGTGGTGTTCATAAATTTAGAAAATACTAAGAAATACACTAAGAACACAGATTTTAAATATTTTTTTTTACGATTTTTTGTATATATGTAAAAAAAATGATACTCAATAGTCTAAATTCATAAATCAATTCAGCATGATATTGACAAGAAATTAAGTGTTCTCTTAATATGTGAATATAGATACAAACCAATAAAAAATATACACACATAATTTATTTAAAAAATACAATTGGGTAGATAGGTATGATACTATTATTTTCCTAAGTTTTTTTTATTTTAAGAATATAATAGTATTTATCATTTTAAATGAGATAATGTGCTTTTATATTTAACTTAATTTTGGAAGTATAAGAATACTTAAATAATTATTTAATGAATTAAAAATTAAATAAGAACCATAGACAACTCGGAGGTCCACAGAACCCAAAAATAAATTTGTTTAGATAGCGTTTTTAAGATAACAATAATTAAATAATGTCTTGGCAGCATTCTGCCACTTGGAAAATAACAATGTTTTTATATATATATATATGTAATTGAATACCAATAGATTTAGTTATAAGTAGTATTATGTATTAGATTTATCATTAAATATAATAAAAATAAAAATTTAATTAGGTAGGTAGGCACCTATTTATTTATTTATTTATAGGTATAAAATGTATACTATACATATATTTTTTTATGTGTGGGGGGGGGGGTTCATGATCATATTTTATACTTCAAAGGGGTCCATAGACCAGAAAAGGTTAAGAATCTATGCCTTAGGTTATATTTATAGGTAAATAATATTAAGTTTAAATTATTAGTAAAAGTATCCACTCATATCCTATCATAAAAATAAAAATTTTAGTAAAAAAAAAAAAAACAATAGTAAATACTGCTTAATACTTAATCTAGTCTTGGTTTAAATATTTTTTTTTTTTTTATATAAAAGCACAAGGTATTCTTAAAATGCACCTGGTACAAAAAGTTCACAATACAAATACTAGCTAAGGACTTGACTAAATAATATTTGAATCAATATTAAAAGTAACAAACATACTCTTATTTTTAGTAATAGAAGCAAAAAATGAATATAATT
Source organism: Aphis craccivora (assembly GCA_009835225.1). Lineage (NCBI taxonomy): Eukaryota > Metazoa > Arthropoda > Insecta > Hemiptera > Aphididae > Aphis > Aphis craccivora. Next base: position 21,790 of record VUJU01001412.1, on the reverse strand, counting down.
AAATGGTATGAAGGTATACTAGTCTTGTACTTTAACTTTAGCCTTTATTTTAATCACAACTAACCTAACTACCTACAAATAAAATTGTTGATTAAAACTATGATTTTTGTACTCTGAACAAAATGCACATTCCACAATCAGTGGCAGACAGAAAATGTTACTGTATCCAATCGGAACTAGACCGTAACTAAACTCTAGGGATACTTTGCCTATAATCATGGGTACCTAGTTAAGATATTTCACTTTTTTAAATATCTATTGTAACCGGTCCCAGGGAAAACGTATCTTTAAATGTCAGTTGGGTAAGGGAACATATTATTAATATACTCTACTCAGACCGGTAAGCACGGATCGTTTTAAATTCGAGTGTCTGGACAGGATTGGACGGCCGAATAACGCGGGCAGATGAACCCGGACCCCCTTAGATTTTTCGACCCCGTGGCCGACGGCAAAGGCTGCGAACACGCCGTAAGTCTCAGGACGGTACTACACGACCGTCCTCGGATCGGTCACGGAGAACCCGAAAGGGCATCTCGGCCGTGTGCGCGCGCCGCGGCCGTCGGCCACACGAGTACACACGCGACACGCACGACCACAGTGTACTCACTAAAAGTTATGTAATCCCGACGTAGAGGATTGCGCTTCCGGTGTGGTACATCAAGATCGTGTCGGCGCCCGAGTATGGTTTGCGAGGAGTCGCCCTCGTTGAATTCGGCTACTGAGAGAGCTGTCGTCGATGCACGCAAACAAAATGGCTGATTCGTTCAGTCGGACGACGGCCGTAAAATCGCCGAGCGGCCGGAGGACATTTTACGCGCACTGTCGCGATGTATCGGGCCACACGGTGGTGGTCGTTGTCGCCGTCGGTGCGGTGCGGAGGTTACGCGACACTCGCGGCTCGGACCGGAACAACGGACGGACAGCGAAACAAACGTAATCGGTTAATCGAACGTCGCCAACATACGCCCGGCCTGACGGGAAAAAATAAACGATAGCTGCTACTAAACGGTAAACAACACCCTTCGGTGATATGTTTTTTTTTTTTTTTTTTTTATTTCACATTTTCCAGTCCGTACACCTTGGACGTGCTTTGGACACGTTCTTTGTTTGTATTAACGCCCGGTTCGGAGTTACACCGGTAGAGGGCGCACCGTGCCGAACGAGTTCGTTCCCCGCGGGGCGCCGCGTGTTTCGACGGGTTAAACGCGACGGGCGGTGCGCGGGGTATCGTGGCCTGTACGATGTGTTGTCGGCGGGCGGTGGCGTTCGGGTCGCGGAATCGGTACGGTGGGCGGGGAGGGACACTCGTCATTCCGTGTCGTCGTCGCCCGTCGGCCACATTGGTCACGGTCCGCGACCACCCGCCGGCCAACTACGACTACGACGACGGTGTCGCGTATACGATGTAATGCACATTACACATAACAACAACAACAGTAGTAGTAGTAGTAGTAGTAGTAATAATAATAATATTACGCGGGATATTTCGATATGCAATCAACAATTATTTTTCTCACGAGTATAACGTATTGACGTGTTATTATGCACAACGTCATAACTCATAATATTTACTATTATAGATAATATTATATTGTGTCAAATTGGATTACATAAAACTGAGAAACTTTTAATTGATATTATATTATCGTGAATACATTGAATACATATTGTTTCTAAACGGAAAAAATAACAATCAATTTTTCATTTAAAGCTTTACCCGTAGCGGTCGACGGTTTCAAGTTAACCATATTATGATTATCCCTTATTAATTATTATATTTTATGTTAAACACGCGTACAATCGCATTACGATTTACAAACGTATTTTGTATTCACGTATTGACGTATCTATTACATTGCCTCATCTAAGGAACTGTTTGCAAAATCTCAAATTGGGGAAAATCATTCAAGGTTTCAAAATAATATCTGTCTTGATTAACCTGGAATTCTGTTTTTGTTTTGTTTTATTTATTTTATTGTTGTCTTAGCAAACGACACCAACTTTTAATACTATTAAAATCTGACATAAAAATCTGTTCAATAAATGAAACTACAACATATTTTATATTCTGAGCAATGAATGTATCTTACGAGTTACATTCTTAGTTCTTACAAACACTTCTATAAAAAATTCAATCGAATCCCAACCAGCTTATCAGACATTCAGACATCAGTCATCGAGTTACCAACATTGATTTCGTGTTCGTCCTGTTCACGGGAATCCACACAGAAGCTGAATTAGAACTAGTGCCGTCACCTACTCACCTGAATATTTAAATAATTTAATATCACGATATTATCACAACATTCAACTGTGTGATACTTCTATAATTATTCCTTTCGTGTATGTTGTCAGTTGTCACATCTTTAATTAGTTGTAAGTTATTATAATTCATCGTAAAATGAAAATAAATTACTTATTGTAAAATGTAAATAATAGTAATAATACAATATTATTTGTATATTATTGTAATTTTTAAAAAATAGAAATATATTTTAAAAATATGAAAAAGAATTTGTTTTTCAGTGTTATCTAGACTTATTTGAAAATGTCTTTTTTTCCCGATCGAATGTCGTACAATATCCACACAGTCTGTGGACTACAGAAAACAAAAAGTATTTTACTATTTTATCGTGCAACAATTTTGTTTCATATCTAACAATTAGATAAAGAATAAAAAATAACAATATAGAATAATAAAAATTATTGTTTGTATTTATAACTTTAATAATAGAATTCTAAAAAAAAATGCCAATAGTGCTAATATACATAGGTAGATTAGAACAACTGTAATAGTAAGTTGTTCCTGTATAATAATATGATAATGAGAGGTATAAGACATCTTATATTCCATATTGTTCTTATAAAAAATCATAATATTATAACATTAATAAGGACTAAATAGATAGCTGTTGATATTAAATTATTTACTCATTATTATATATTATAACACACTTAAGAGTATTATTGTATTTGTAATAAGCGTGTTACAAGTTGGTACGTTACTACGCACTACGCAGTGCGTTATAGCAGTCTTAGGTTTTGGACGTTTTGGTCGCTTTAGAGTTTAGAGTGTTAAAGTGTTTAGACTTGTCGTCCTGACCACATGGGACTTGAAATAGTAGAAATTGAAAACATTTCTCCTTCCACAGTTTTATTGTATTATAAATATTTTTAAATTTCCTGCACCTTTGTTATGACAATTTTAGAACATCTTTGATGTTTAATTTTGCCGCTTTTTTCATTAATGATAACAGTCAAAAGATAAGAATATAATTTTACAATGTATTTTAAAATGTATTATTATTTATTATGATTACATACAAACTAAAAATTCGATCAGTCATTTAGTCAATAAGTGAACCGTATTAGTGTATTAAGATTAATTTTTATTTTTTTAAATTAAAACATGTATTGTGATAAAGTTATTGAATTATTAAAGGAATTGGAACGTTCTCGCGAAGACACTATACCGCCATACAATGTACTTACTGTTACCTAACCTTTACTAGTTACTACATACTATTATATTACATTTTATTTTAACTAAATAAACATACCACATTTAATGAATTGGTAGATGAATCAACATTACAATATTTATTTAAATAATTATATTATTGATTTGTAGAATGATGGGATCAATCAAGTCCTTTCTGAGATGAAAACTTTGGATGCAGAGATTATAGATTTCTTGTAAGTTAATATGTCTTGTTACTTGTTTATTATGTTTCTAATTGTCTTAGATAATTTTAATAATTCAGGCGCAAGCAAAAAGATAATTTACCATTAGATGCTATTCGTTTAAGACGTGCAGCTATAGAAAGAAATAAAAGATGTTTGATGACATACATGTAATGTAAAATTTGTAATAAATTATTTAAATTCTACACCATTTAGTTTAAAATATATTTATATTTTAGATGGACTAGATTGCAACGCCTAAAAGAAATGAGATGGGAGATAGGTGCTATTTTACCATCGGATGTGAGACAAAATCTTTCACAGTCAGAAGTATGTTTAAATTGAGTCATGTTAAACTTATTTTAAACTTCCCAATTTTTTTTTTTCAGATAGAATGGTTTAATAATTATTGTAAAACTTTAGTCTCGTATATGAAGACCATAGGATCAGATACTGGACTCAACTTAACTCAAGACACTAAACCTCCAAAGTCTCTTTACACTGAAGTAAATATATACATATAAAATGCCAAAGATTTTTGATCATTCATCATCTTAAAGAACATATTATAATATATTTATAATACAACTTTTTAATATAAATATGTGCATTAAATTTAATGAATCAAAATCACAACCAAGCTAATATAAATCTCAACTTAATTGTTATTCAACAATTTTTCAATTTTTAATTTTTTAGAGTAATTTTTTTAGTTTATGTATTATATATAAGTATTTATATTTTAGGTAAGAAGTTTAGTAGACGCTGGTAAATTAGAATTAGAAAGTGGAGAAGTTTTGATTTTACGAAAGAATAGTCAGTATATGTTATCAAGATCGCAAGCTGAGCCACTAATTCGTCAGGGCATTTTGGAACAAGTCAGACAATGATTTAATACACAAAAGAAAGGGAATTATTTACATGTATATTGATTATAATGATAGTAAATAATAAATATTAATTAAATTCAAATTGTTGATATTAAATTTCAACTTTATATTTTTTATGTAACTAAAATATACATTATACTTTTTTTTTTATTATTTAAAGAATTTGTAAATTTGATACATTCTGTAAATATATTATACAAAAAGAAAATAGTTATAATTGGTTTAACCTTTAAAGGATAAATTATATCAAGAAAAAAGAGTGTTCACCAACATTAATTCAAATTTTAGAACTCAACATTTTATTTAAAAAGTTATAACTTTATAGTTTAAGTTATAAAATTTTATTAATAACTATTATAAGTCTTAAAAACTACTAGCCAATGTAATGTAGTACCTATTCAAAATTATTCTTAGAAAAATTAGTGAAATCATGCAAATATAAAAAATAAAAAAATAAAAATAATCAACCAACATATAACATTTCTAACTTTAGATCCTGCAATTCTTATATTACTTTGATACACAAAAACTTCTTCATTTTTTTATAATAATGTCTAGGAGTGTTTTAGGATTTAGCATAAATTAAAATTATTAATTAATTTACTTTAACAAGAAATTTACTACTTGGTTTCAACCATGGCCACTTATCTGGAATTAAACCAAAATAATAGAATATACCAATGTTATAAATGTATCAGATTAATTATAATAATCTAATATGGGTTAAATGTATAAATACTGAAACTTAAAACAATTAAAATAAATCCTAATTTATACTATTAATCCAAATATGATATTCAGTGTAGATAGTAATGTTCATGTAGTAGGTAGTAATAAGTAATAATTGTGTTGTTTTGTTAATTTTGTTAGTTATTATATTCTGTGGTTGTTTAAGTCTTAAGCATAGACTTATAATATATAATATATTATATTATAAGTCTATAGTCTTAAGTTATGAATTATGATGAATGGACGAAAAATTTCTTAAGCTATTGCTACTGCTTAGTGCTTATCAATTTACTATAATATACCTAATAAAGTTTATTATAATATGATGGTGCTTACTATTTGATATCATAAACCAGACATAAACGAATGATAATATAAACACAGAATTATTCTATGATATAAACTCCATCGCTGTGTTCGTGATAACACTAACGCCACGAAAGAACACTATACCTATATAGTAATTATTGAAGTGTTTTTGTAGTTTAATGATATCGTAATTTTGTAAATACTAAATAGGTATTGCAATTTGTAAACGACCATTGTCTACAAATAATATTTAGTCGGTTTACATGTTTTAACTAGTTAAAACTGAAAATACCTACTATCTAGTACCTATTTGATATTTCGTACTGATTCAATTGTGTGGTTATTAAAAATGTAAAATGGTTTTGGAATCTTGTTCTGTCAAAAGATTATTACTGTTGATTATATTCATCGGAGGGTAAATATATTATAACATGTTTATTAGTTTATGAGCTATTTAATTTATTTCTGAACTGTTCGCTTAATGTATTATTTAAATTTTATTTAGATCAAATAATCTTTTTGTCTTGTTTATAATTTCTATTTTAATAATAAATTATTGAAGTTTGTTAAACATACATTTATTATTTTTAGGATTACGCTACTAATATTTATAAAAATTACGTCTTCAAGTGCATTGTCTGTACTTAATGCCACTATTGTAACAGAGACGTCTGAAAGCGTAAAAGATCATAAAAACTCATCAAATAAATGTTGGTTGCGAGAAGAAAGTACGATTTTGAAAGAATGTCATTTATGTTCTGATAGACCTGAATGTATAAACGCGAGTTATATTGAAACAATTGAATGCAAAATTTCTGGTTTAGTTTATAGAAAGTAAGTTTATTCTAACATTTTAATTATTAACTTCAAACCATGTCTGATTGTTAAATTGTTTCAATAATCATAACTCAATTTAATCTAAAAAAAAAAAATGTAAACATAAGTCAGTCTCTTTTTAGTATGTTATCCTAAAGTGTACTATAATATTTCTTCTTTCAGTATTATTTTTAAAAATATATCATGAATCATAATTATAATATAATTTTTATTATAAATTAATACAACATTACAAACAGTTGTTTTTCTACTAAAAGTACATCGGCCATCGCCCATCACTCATCATCTACATTTTTATATTTTTTTTTATAAATTGTATGTATAATAATTTATTTTAATTTATAGTTGCAGCAAACCAATTATACAAACATCAGAAAAAGAATTTTGGTTATTCCAAGTCTCACAATTTGTGATTGCTGTAATCAGCTTATCTGTTATACAATACAAAAAAAAACAATTTCATAAAAAATTAATGAAGAGAATACAAAAACAATTGGATTCGGTTGTATAGCTGTATATACAATAAATTATACATCACATACTGTATAAATTAAAAATTTAATCAATTTAAACATTGAATACAATGTCTTCCTTATTTGTTAATATTATTGATTTGGATAAAACCAATGGACATGTTATATGTTCATTGCAAACATCAATTGTATTATTTGTTTGTCAATATGTTAAAGCTCCAGTTATTCTTGTTATATCCAAAAATATTGAAGCTAAAGATAATAAATTTAAATTCTCAATCAATGATTTATGTTATTCAATTATATTAGAAAAAGATTTACCAAGACCAGCATCTGACTGTTTATTGCCAGTATTTCAAAATAACAATGGATATTATTGTACTGCTGGATTTTGTTCATCAATACGAATGGTATATATTTATCACATAGTAGATAGTATTACTAGTAAGTTTATTTTAATAGTATTTTGTGTTTATATATATATTTTTTTTTAGCTTATTAAGAGTATTCAAAAAAACTGGATTTGGCTGCTTGGTTTTAGGCAAAGCTGTTTATCTGCTTGTGCTGAAGTATCATCATGGACAAAATATTGTGAAGTCCTATTGCAAGCATCAACAAATTCGTTTTTTAATTATCAGATGTCTGATGAAAACGACACATATTTAATTCCTATACAACTGGCTCGTTTTGAATGTCATTTATCTCAGCCATTGCAAATACACAATATTAATAAACGTCTAAATGAAAAATCACTCCATCTCACTCAAAGATTTGCAGATGAAGATAATCCAACACTTTCAGATGTACTGATACTTCCAAATATATATATTGCTTATGAATTGCTAGGGGAAAATACAATGAATACATTTTTACCTTTAACTTTAAAATGGTACAAATCTGTTTTGGAACGTTTAAATATTTCTAGTTATCTAGAATCTATCATTTTTGATAGAGTTAAATTACCTAAAAATTTTATTTTGCCCGAAGTCCCATTTCATTCTTTATATAAATGTGATGTTCGCCGATATAATCCACGAGCAAAAATATATGTTAAACAAAATGTACAAGATATTATTCAGGCGTTTGATACCATTAATATAAATATGGATTTAAGCTCTAATAATTTGTGTCCTATTGACTGGGATAAATTACCTTATGAGGTTCGTCCATCTGGTGGAGATATTCCTGATAAAAGATTAATCAGAAAAACGCAACAATTGGAAAATCTTATTCATTCTACATTAAATGTATGGAAATGGAAATTGTTAAACGTGAAAATACTAATTGTTTATTTCATATTTATTATAGGTTGTTAAAAATGGTGACGTAGTAGTAGATTTTTGTTGTGGAAGTGGACATTTAGGAATTGTAATTGCTTATATTGTACCAAATATAACAGTAATATTGATTGACAATAAAGAAGAATCATTGCGAAGAGCTAAAGAACGTGTTGAAAAGTTAGATTTAAAAAACATTATGATTGTACATTCTAATTTGGATTATTTTAAAGCAAATTTCCAGGTAGCACTTTATCATGTTATTTTAAACTTTTAAGTTGGCTAATAAAATTTAACGTTTATTAGGTTGGTTTATGTTTGCATGGATGTGGTGTTGCTACAGATTTGGTGTTAGAAAAATGTCTACAGCAAAATGCAGCATTTGTAGTATGTCCTTGTTGTTATGGAGGTGTCCAAGTGAGTCTGCATAACTTTAAAAATGTACATATTTATATATGATATGATAATTTTTGTAGGATAATCATATTTTGGAGTATCCAAGAAGTCAAGCATTGAGAAAAGCCAATTTCTCATTTGAAGATTACTTAGTATTGTGTCATTGTGCAGATCAAACCCATTTTGATCCAAATTGCACAAAAACACAACAAGGTTATACATGCATGGCAGCAGTAGATAAAGATCGTGCTACCAGAGCAATAGAAGTTGGCTATAACGTGACACTTTCAAAGTTGGAACCACCTACATGTACACCAAAAAATAATATGCTAATTGGTATCCCATCATAGAAATAAATGCAAAAATATAATAAAATTGTTCAACATATCAAAACAATATTATATAATTTAATAAATGATCTGGTACATTATATTATGTTAAAATATTATACTTAATAACTTTCCGTTTAAAATCAATATTTAATAGTTCTTTAATAAACAATGTAATAACATATTATTTCAACATTATAAACAAATAACATACATTTTTTTAAGTACATTTATTTTTTATAAATTATCTCAAGTAAAACAGTGTTGCACAGATTAAAATTACTAAAAACTAAATAATTTAATAGAGTAATTAACAACAATAAATAAAACAAAAAATTTGGTTGATTTGATCGGGGTAAATAGAGATCAAAGTTTGGTAGCATTAAACGATATAATGCAAATGAATTATGGTCAACAACATATTAATTAATGTGACACATTATATTTGCAAGTGATAAACTATTATACTTTAATTTTTTCAAATTTTACAATTGGGTAAATTTACGGGCAATACATGTTTACACTTAGGTGTATAATTTTTAATTATTATTTTTTTCGGTAAATATTCTTCAGTATGATGTAATCTGTGCATCACATCAGAGTCAAAGTCTTGCATAGGTTTATCCAATTCATATTGTACTTCCAAATATTTTTCAGAATTATTGAACTTGCCATCTCCTATAAAAGAACATTTAAATGCACGATATAAATACAATGATTTTCATCGATATTACAATTGACATAATATGTTTATAGTAATTATTATTGTTTAAACTTTAGCAGATACATAAAAAATCATAGTACCTATTAGATGACATTTCAAACATTATACATTTTACAAAAAAAAAAAAATTATCGGTAAACAAAATTAGTTCATATTATAATTTGTCTAAAATTTCATTTTGAGGGGTGAGGAGGAATCCATAGTGTAATATAATTTTTATGCTTGAGCTTTTGATGAAATATAAGAAAAAAATCATAAATTAATAGAAATTCCAAATTAACAAAAACATGATAATTAATCAATTTACATAATATTATGTATATATTTAGTTGTTATATGACTTTAATGCTTTTTTCTAAACTAGACACTTGTTTATTTGATTATAGGTTGTTAAATAATTTATTTAAATAGTTTACCTGGGAGTAAAGTCAAATACCCATCTTTAGTCGCAATAACCATTGGTAATATTTGTTCACATCCTTCAATACTTCTTTTGCAAGCAAAATTTGTTAATTTTGTAAATGATGTAAACTGTCTTAATCTTGACAGTTCGTAATATTGTGGAGTTACAAGTTTTTCATCACCAGAAACAAATCTTGATAATGTTTCATCTGGTGTATTCCACTAAATATAAAAATAAATCTGTGAAATTACCAGACATTTAAAATTTCCTATAAATACTAAATTCAATAGGTAATCTCACTGTTATTTGAGATGTTTCAACACCATCAGGACTTGCATTAACTGGAGTTTCAATAAAAGCAAGAAAAAATTTAGTGTCAAATTTTGTCTTCAATAGTGGAGGGGTTAACCAGTTACTCCATAAATGCAAAGCACCAACATCTGGATAACAATTATTTTCATTACATAAATCGATAAAGTTGGACGCATTTTTTTGAACTAATTTCCTCCATCTATCAATGTTATCAATATCTAAATGATGGACAGTTGCACAAGTTTCAGGTTGGACACAGTTCATTTTTTTACATAACAATATACCACTTTCTTCAAATGTTTCTCTAATAGCAGTAACTCTTAGTGATAGATATTTTGGAATAGAACCTGGTTCATTATCAGATACAAATTTAATAGCAGGGCTACCTAAGGAAAATAATATAAGACAATGATTTTAAAATGTGCTTAAGTATTATATAGATGATAATTAATAAGCCATACCACTGTAGCCAATTATATTCAAATTTAGATTAGTGTTGGTATAATCTGGAATAATGTCTGTCCATTCTGGAGAAGAGTCTGATTTTTCTGCAGTCCCCCCTGGAAAGACTGTATAATTAGGTAAGAAAGAATTGATTTCACTTCTTTTAATGCATAATATTTTGAACGGATCCCAATAGACATTTTTTAAATTAGAAGATTTCGTCAAAAGTATTACACTAGAAGCTTCTCGCCAAAAACTCATATTTAGATTTAATAGATGAACACAATCAAAGTTAAAGTATCATAGTGAATAACATTTAAATTGTATGACTAAGTAGCTGTCCACTTCAAACTCAATCAAATATATAAAATATTAAAATAATTATAGTAAATTTTTATTGATTTTTGATGTAAACATTCATTATTAATTATTATATACACATTTTTATAAACTGAATTACGACTTATGAAGTAGATTGACGGCCTCTCAAGACTTAAGTAATAATAATAACTAATAAGAAGTTTAATGTAAATACTTAATGCTATTATCTTATTTAAATACTGATAACTAAAATAAGAACGTTGGTAGGGAATGTACCTTGATAAGTTTTTTTTTATTCTCCGACCAATAAAAAACAGCCAAATAATTGATACCATAATGTTGATAGTGAAAGGAATAGAAAATTGTGTATTATAGCAAAATTATAGGTATTTACTCAAAATATTCCTGTTCAGGCGATATTACTTGTTAATAATTGCGTAGTTTCGAAAAAAATTGTCGATTTTTCTGTTTTTACCCCTATAGTTAGAGTCGTACTTCAGTAGTAAGTGTATTTATAGTTATTAGATATTATATAAATTAGAATTAATTAACTGTGTTCATTATTTAATACCTAATTTACTTTTGCAAGGTGTAGAAATATGGACATTGGTCTCACAGATCCTTGGATCACACTAACCATTAAAGCACCAAATCAACAAATCAATGACCACACAATAAAATGTAAATTGGATTGGTCAGTAGCTAAACTTAAAGGGTATATTCATGAAACTTATCCAAACAAACCAGTAAGTGTTTTATACTTCACTGTTGTTAATTAATATAAAACTGAAGTGAAACTATTGTATTTTGCTAAATAAAATCGGTTTTACTTTTTTTCAGAAAACAGAGGACCAAAGATTAATATATTCTGGTCAACTCTTAACTGACAGTGTTATTCTGAAAGATATTTTGAGACCCTATGACGAAGACGGACAGCTCAATCGTACTGTTCATTTAGTCTGTTCATCGTCGTCTTGTTGTATCCCATATAAAGGTAAACAATTACTAAATACAAATATTTAAAATTTAAATTAATTTATGCTTATATTAAAAATAAGATGTTTTAGAAGTACATTTAAATTAATTTTCCTAATTAAGTACACTGGTTTTAATATTTATCTTCTAATTCATTTATTTACTTTGTATGACCTAAGACTTAATACATAAATAAATTTAGTTAACTGGACTTAACATATACAATAACATAATACAAATTAATATATACATTTTTCAATTTAAAACCACAATTATTTAAAAAATAATAAAAAAATCCAAGATTTTAGTCTAGGCCTGTAAACTAGTTAATTGATTCTATTCTAAAGTGGTTATGTACAATCTTTTAAATCCTTAGCAACATTTCAATTTTGGAAATCCATTATAATATAGCAGTCTATTTTGTCTATTACCACAGTCAGAGATTAAGATATTAGGTTGTCTTAAAATCCTTATGTCTGTAAGTAAACCCAACATTGACTGTAGTCTGTATGCAGTCAATTTATTGTAGGTTCTTTGAGGTAAGTTCATTCCTAAGACTCCATTATAAAGGCCAAGAACCAATTTCCAAATTTTTCTTGTAGAACTCTTCCAGCCTTTAGCCGAAGGTGGGCTCCTGGGTTTAAATTGCAGCTAAAGTTTCATTTAATCTGAATAAATAACTAATATGATATACCAATACCTTAAAAAGGTGTTTATATCTATCAACTTAAATCAATACAACTGTCAGTATCTTATTGGGGTTACCTGACCATTTGGCAATTTATATTTGATGAAATTCAAATATTAAAATGATGAACACTAGAATACATAGTGTATGCCAGTGGTCTCAAACTCAAATTACCAACGGGCCAAATATATTTTTATCTAAGGTTAGCGGGCAAAACACTTTTTTTTACTCATTTGTATTAAAATAAACAAAATTAAAATCAAAATTTTTGAAGAAATAAATATTCATTGTGGGCTACACCGAAAGGGCTCACGAGCTGTGTGTTTGAGACCACTGGTTTATGTAGTATGTACTATTTTCTACATTTTATATTTAAAATATAAAATGGGTATGGGTATCAGTAATAGTCAGTAGGTTGTATGTCATTTATAGTTAAATTATTAAATTCTATATATTTGTACTACCTAACTTGTATGTTCTATTCTATTGTATCAACTTATAAACGCATTTGTTATGTTAGCTATTAGGGTTTCTCTTATTGGTTAATTATTTTTAATAATAAATTATTTTCATTATTTATAGAAAAACTTAAAAGTGATGAAATTGACAAAGAAATCCGCGATAAATGCCCAAAATTCAATGAAGTTAACTATGGAGCTAGTACATCTGGAATTAATACCACTGCTGACACTAACCCAGAAGCTCATCAAGAAGCTAGTACTTCTTCTAACAAGAAGCAAAAAACAAAATCTACACAAAACCAAACCAAATTTAATGATAATATTAACCGTATTCCATTAACACCAGAACAAATAGCTCTTGAGCAAATATTGTGGGTGAATAAAATGTATGCTGTTCAAATGGCAGAATATTGGCAGTCGTAAGTATTTCAATTTTAATAATTATTAATGTTTTCAAATATTTAAATTTAATTTTATAGAGTTGCGTCAAGTTTAGGAGCTCCTATTAAATTGAATACTCCAATCGTTGAAAATGAATCTGCTCCAGATTTACCAAATAATAATAGTAATAAACATTTATAAAAAATATTTAAAATTGAAAAACATTATGCATATTAATTATTTTAAACTTACTTATCTTAATATTAGATAATAACAATCAACCAGCTGACCATAATAATGTACCTGCCAATAATGCAAATATAAATGCACAAGAACCTGGGCCTAATCAACAAGATTGGTTGGATTGGTTATATGTATCCAGTAGAATATTTATTTTTATTAGCGTTCTCTATTTCTATTCATCGCCTGGACGTTTTATTGTTGTTGCTGGCTTTGCACTTCTTTTATATTTGTAAGTTTAACATTTGTATTTAAATTTTAAATTAAGTTATAATTCAGAATAACCTAAATTTATATGTAGAGTTTATTTAAATTGTTAATTTTAACCTAAATAAAAATAATTTAAGTTCCATTATCGCTTATAGCTTAATTAATTATATTTTTAGATACCAAAGTGGAATTTTGAGACACATTAATGAGCATAATAGAAGAAGGTTTCAACCTGAACAACCAGAACAGAATATTGATGACAACAGAAATTTGTCTCAAGAGCAAAATGGAAATACTGAAGAAACAGCAGTAAGACAAAATGAACGTTTAATAACTACGTTGTGGACAGTAGTTAGTACATTTTTTACTTCTCTTATACCACAACAACCGGATATAATATAAACTTTAGATAAACATGTAAAAAATAATAATGTATTAAATAAATATGTATCTTAACTATTCTATTTATCATAATGATATAATCATATTCTTTATTCTGTTGTATTGTTCTAGTTCTATATTGTTAAGTTTTATTTTAATTTATTACTAATTAAGTTAAACTTATTATTTTATTTGGGGTATTTAAACAATAATACCATATTACTATGTAATATGTACATTTATATAGTGACACATCATGTATTTGCGTAAATAAAAAATAAGAAGCACTTATATTTGTCAATAATTCATTCACATAATATAATTATTTAAAGAATAAAAAATGCTACACCTATGAATATATTTTTTAAATACTCAAAAATTATGTTGAGTACACTTTTTATTAATTATCTATATAGTTTAGATTCCTTTTATGCTATTGAAATGTTAATTATACTTATTATTCATAAAATGAATAAATTATAATATTTATATTACCAACATATTACAAGTTAAAAGACTAAATATCATTATATTGTATTAATTATTTTTGAAATATATTTAAAAATTAATAAAACTTATAAACAACATCTCTACATTTATTATTCATAAGTTATTAGTTATTGTTAACAAAAATGATTAAATTGTCACATTTTTTTTTCTTCATACTAATTTAAATTTAATGATATGATAGGTTATTCTTATATAGTTTATATATATATATATATACGTATATTTGTATAATTTGAAATGCTGAATTGTGTTTGTTCGCATGTGATTCTCAACCTTAAACTCATATCCTTATATATTCAAGTTGAGCACTGTACTAGGTGGAATAACAGTATCAGGTAGTAGTACCCCCATATGTCACATTCACCAAGTCAACTGACCAGTACACTTCCCATGTAAAAATTCCAAGGTCTAGCACACAATTTGGTGGATGAGTATATTAAAATAAAGAAGAGTAAAGATGATGGTATTTACTAATCAAAATAATTATTATAGACAATTCAAAACAAACAGAATAATTTATATAATGTATAGTTAATATATTTTAGTAGAAAGTAGTAATTAGTAGTTACTACTTACTTTATATTATAACATATATATGCCATGCACACATAAATACTTTATGTGTATTGTTATTTATATTAATTTTTCTTGAGTCTAACAAATTCATCGATAATATTATTTCTAATACTTAACGATTCAGTTAGTATTCTCCATAAATATTTTTAAGGTATGTTTTAAGTTAAAAATGTGTCATCCTAGTCATGAACATATAGGTTTATAGTATTTCTTTAATATACATAAATATAAGTAGAAGAGTGTGTTACATATTATAAGAGCTTCTAATGCAGTTTTTGGCTGTTCAGCTCCAACAAACTTTTTGTCCATATTGATAATTCTCTAGTTATTGGTAAACTTGGGTCTTAGAACTAACTACAGTCGAACTTGGTTAACTCGAAGTTGAAAGAACCGGAGTAAAAGTTCGAGTTATCCAAAAAAAAATTTTAAAACAGTACTGTATATTAATTCCTGTGTTTATTATAAATAAAATATGTAATGTGCAATAAAAATTAGTTGTTAGCGTTTTTAGCATGCGTTTTGATGATGACATTATGAACGATCACGTTGAGACAAACACAGAACACTGAACATGAAAGTCATGCGTTGTCGTAAACCAGTCGTCGTCGTCGTAAACCGTAGATAAACAACTTATCGGTAACGATAACATTAATGACTAATGAGTAATGACCTTAATAGATAAATGAGGGAAATTTTATACAAATACATATGTATTAATAAAACTCAAAACTTCGAGTTATCCACGAAAATATTCGAGTTAAACAAGATTTTTTTTACATTGTTTAAATAGGAAATTCTAGGGACCGGAGTAAAAGTTCGAGGTATCGACGATTTCGAGTTAAAGAAGTTCGAGATAACCAAGTTCGACTGTATATTAAAATTGATATAGATAGCTGTAATGCATAATAGGTTATCATAATGCAATTTTATTACACAAAATTAAATAATAAAAAGTTCTGGTCTACTTAAAAAACATTGAGTCGTGAAGATTAAACCTCTAAAAAAATCTCCTGATCAACGGCTGTGCCATTATTAAGTTACTGTTGATTAGATGAGTACCCCAATCAATATAAAATAACATGTGGGATATTATCCAATGAGATAAAATTTTATTAATAAAAAATCTATATAAAACACTGTATGGTTTCTATAATAGATAATATAAACTGATAGCTAATGTTATATAAAATTAATATTCTACCATCATTTCATCATCTTTATGAAGAATTTCTTGTGATGGAAATGAAACAACAAATCTTTGGGATACAACCATCATTATGGTATATTGATTGAAATCATCTTCAAATAAAACTTCATATCCGTCATAACTTGTTTTAGGTGGAGCTTTCACTAGAGCTTTGAAGAAACAAGTAGTTTGTGGATACATAGCTAAAACTATACAACAATAATTATAGTATTTATACATGAATACATGATACAAATATTAAAATATATAATATGAGGTGAATTAACATAGTTTTTGAAAAATGTAATTTATGAATTAATAATTTGATTACACTCATCAACTAAGATACCTTACTCTATCTAAAAATTTTAAAAAATGAATAACTATTTTCTTCAGCAGTAAAAGTATACTAACCAAATTCATTGCAGGGAAAGAATGCATCCGGACATGTGACTGGATCAGCTCTCATAAGTGGTAATGGCTTCACATATATTTTTTCTAATGTAAAATTACGGTTAATTTCTTTCACATCAATGTCTTCTACTTCGTATTTTCCATTTTTAAATGCAACTGCTTCTGCTACAATCCATCGCTCTTCTCCAGATTGTTTAACAAGTGCTGCCACTAAATCCCCACTCTATAATTTGTGTAAGTCAAACAAACAGTAAAAAATAAATAAATATATTTTACATACTTTGGCAACATATGAAGGAAGTGGCTCAATAGCACCACACAATGGAGGTGGTTGTTCATCATGTTTTGGAAACCACACTGGTATCCTCGTTGCTGTTACTTGTAACAATTTAAGAAATGTTGAACTTCTCTGAGACTGCAGAAGTGACTAAATGTACAAACAATTTTTTAAAACTGTTTTAATTTATATATTATCTAATATATACTTTAATTTTTTGATGTCTTATGTTTCGAACTTCATATATTATTTCTAACAATTTTCTAATTACTTCTTCTTCTCTAACAGTTTCTATATCAGCTGTTTCATAATAGCTGATTAAAGATTTCTATACATATAAAAAAACAAACAATTTTTTAATAAAATATTTTTAATAATTATTTTATGACTTACTTGCGATTCTGGATCAATCATGCCTTTTTTAATAACTTGTTCTTGTGTATTATTAATTATATTAATAACATCATTATTATTTGAAACAATTGGTGGTACATTAAATAGAGACTTGAATAATTTAACTAAAAGGGTCTGAAAATAAATAAAATGTAAACCATTATACAAGTATTTACACTAATACAGTTTAAAAATCTATGTAAGGTAAATACTAAATACAAAATTTATATGTATGATAAAATATTCTTATTTGAAATATTGAATTTTATTCCTATTTTTTCAAGTTTTAAAAAAGTATTTCATTATACCAAAGTATAATTATTAATTATGTATATTACAATATACATGTTATATTTCTATAAAAATATTACCTGTTCATCTGAATTTTCTTTTCCAGCAACAGTTGTATCAGTTATTGATTTTGTCACTGCCATAGTTTATTTCTGAAATTATTGTAATAAATAATAATATATTTAAAACTACTGTAATAAATTCATATAATATAAATTTTTTTAAAAGAATAGGAAATGTATCTATTAATTTTTTTAGATGGTTTACTTTGTAAAAGTAAAAAGAAAAAAATAAGTGATTACAAACAAAATTTTAACAGATTAACCTGATTAATAAAGAGTTTGAAAAAATTTAAAACAAAACTATGTTATACCTACAATAAATTAATAATATGAAATTATGGGTATCTTATGTTAAATTAATAATACTATACTTTAAGAAAATATCAATATTAGAAGAGTATTATATTTTTTTTCTTTGATAGTATTGGTTTTTTTTTTTATAATAAGCTACAGCTTGTTAATTTTTCATTTCATAATTTTTTTAATTCAAAAGGTAATAGCATTTCTTAATTTAATTCAATCAAAATTATTGAAATTGTTATTAAATAATAGAACTTTTGTAGTATACTACCTACCTACTACCATACAACACACCACAACCATAGTGTTCTATGCTACTACCTAGTACCTGCTACTACCTAGTACCTACATATATTGGCTTTGTCATGTTGGTATGGGTAGTAAAGTCTACTCAACTTCTTATTTTGTATACTTTACAATCTTTACATGGTTATATAGCCATATATATTTAGTAAACTGTAATGAATTAAACCGAAAATTAAAATTCTTCAAATGGAAACAATACTTACCACACAATTTTAAAAGAAATGGT
Source organism: Aphis craccivora (assembly GCA_009835225.1). Lineage (NCBI taxonomy): Eukaryota > Metazoa > Arthropoda > Insecta > Hemiptera > Aphididae > Aphis > Aphis craccivora. The sequence goes on along the minus strand of VUJU01001412.1, from coordinate 2,785 downwards.
TTATTTCACTGCTTTGAGATTGTAATAGAATACTTGTTGGTTAGCTCGATGGTATAAACTAAAAGAATTTATTTAAAAATCGTCATTTATAAGGGGGTGTAATACAAATATGAATAACACATATTTTATTAAAAATTAAAAATTCGACAGTATTGAGTATTTGGGTGATGTTATTTTGAGTTTTGACAAATATTCCGCCAGCAATATTTGATAAGGAAGTGCAAGGTTCCCTGGTATGGAATGCATAACGGGATAGAGGGCGCTTTTTGATTATCCGATTACTCGTACGCACGGTAATATTGGTAATTCCATAGCATGGGTGATTAATATTGTCTATTTGAACTTTTATTAATGATTTATTAGCTATTTTATTAATTACCTAATGTCACAATTTATTGTTACACAAATATTTCTAATATACATATTTCATATCCACGCCTGTCGTCCAAAACGGCTTACGCCGCTTACATCACTGCGGGATGTTGTTACGCTGTTCGTAATGCCGTTGTTATCTACACTCTACATTTCCTGTCTAGTATAAGGTATAGTATAAGGTCTATGGATAATTGGATATACCTGATAATTTTACCTGTATCTAAATATCTACAAAATTATTCTATATCAGAAAATGAAAAGACATGCATTTTGAAAAGAGCTGGTGATACCTGGTTCTTGCACCGCAGTACCGAACCCTTAAATTTAAAATTTACTATTAGATAATATTAAAAAAGTACCTACAATATTGAAATTCGTTTGAATTGTGCTTGAGCATAAATTAGAACAACCCATTAATTAAAAAATACAGCAAAAAGTAGTAGACATTTAAAATGTTTTAAATTTGATTTTACTGTTTACTGTTGTTTTTGAATATAGATAGCTATTGCAAATTTAATTATATATTTATTATTCTTCTGTACCTACTAATAGTATATAGCGATTAGCGACGTTATAACGTTGGTCGTTATATTATAGCCAAATATGTATAGGTATTTCACATGTTTTTAGTTAAAGTTATGAACTATAGATTAATCAAGAAAGCTCGCGTTAAATAGTTAGAATAGTTGGATAGTACCTATAGTGTTATAATATTAACTAATTATTGTTTTCCCATGAACAAAGAACAAAAAGAGTCCAATGGAATTTGGAATCAAGTCTGTAGGCAACTGGACTGAAATTTTTTTTGATTTCTTCTATTAATTAATTTTTTAAGGAAATATTGTTTGAACTAATCTTTATAGGAATTTGAGCATAATACGTCTACAAGGGCGTACATAGTATTGTAGTAACTAGTAAGTGAAGTGATGAGTACCTATGCAGGTAACTCTAATTTTATTTTTTTTATTTTTTATTTTTTTTTTATTTAATAGGTATTGTATATGTATGGATAATTGTTGATCTTGAAATATAAATTAAATTAAACATTTTTAATTTAATATTGTACCTATTATTACATAAAATGTTAGTGTGTTTGTTATTGCATTTGCAATAGCCTTGAGTGGTTCAGTGACCAGTGTTTTAACTTCAAAATTTGGATCCGCAATCGAAATTTTTAACGTATCCACGTCTCTCCCTAGTCTAAGCATTATAAAAGAAGTCTGAGGGCGTATTCGTCTTACTACAATTATTTTATACATTTTTTAAAAATATTGTTGTATGTTTTGTTAATTAAAAAATTCAAAATTATATAATAATGTTTAATTATTAAAAAAAGTTAACAGTCTAATAATTTATTATAAATTATTAAAAAACAAAAACATTATATTACTTTGGACGCGACAGGACTCGGATGCACCCACACGCTCTGATCTATCTTAGTTACGCCAACACCTAATATAAATATTATCATAGGCGCAAATTGGTTTAATTTGTTGAGGAGGCTTAAGCCCTGACTATCATTACATTGAAAAAATCCGTGGATACTAATGTTAAACCACAATGATCATTAGTATCTTAAAATTTAACACAAAGTTTTAATAGTATTTATAAGTATATACCTACCTAAGAATAATACGAGTATATCTACATTATTCCCTAAATATTTAAGTAAAAAATCCTACATGTTTAATACAATTTTTTAGCTTGGTGGTCTGGGGATAACATTCTATCTTTTTGTGTAAAAATATTGAGAACTTTTTCACTATCAAATTTCTATATAATATATGTAATATGGATAATGAATGTGTTAGAAAATCTTGTCAGTTCTATTGTAGCTATTGTCCAAGTTTGAATTCGATGCACTGCCGAAAAACTTCTTTCGCAATAAGTTGATTTTATATAACCGATGTAGGTAGGCAATACAATAGCAACTTTTATAAGAGTATACAAATTTGGATAACCTAACTAGTAACTACGTATACACAAATATTTTTGAATATTTTAATTGTGATTATTTTTTAATTTATAATTTTTATGTAAACACAATATATAATAATATATATTAGTTGTATAAATCATTACCAAGTGTATATCCATACAGGTTTCAAATATTCGCATGCTACATATAGGCGCTGCGAGGTGTTTGGGTGCAAAATTATGTACTTAAATCCTTTTTGACTTTTAAAAAAATTGTGTAATAAAGAAAATAATTTATTTTACGTAAGAGGTTTTGCTATATTACCATATATATTTTAGTTAAAAAATGTAGTTTCGGACAAAATTTAAGTTAGTTACATTGTCTAATTTTAATTCTAGAAAAAAATATGAACCTAGGAAATTTATCAGAAAAATGTCTGTAAATCGTAGGAAATATTTGAAAAAATGTAGGTAATTCTATTTTGATTTTTAA
>VUJU01001411.1:0-57952 GCA_009835225.1 Aphis craccivora | reverse complement strand
TGTTGGAAAATGTTAACTTTTTACCTCTATAATGCACCAAGGATATTCACTTTTACATCGGAAACCACCCCCATAGTTTGAAATTGGAGCATTATTTCGACTAGTTGATAGAGCTGTACACAGACACAAAAAAAAACATCATTGTAAAATCAATACATTCATCACTTCGTTCAGAATCTAAAATGCTTTGAATTTACTTTGTTTTTATTACATTTTATTATTTTCTCAAAAATAATATTTTAATTAAATGTAAAGTGATATTTACAGTACTTACTAAATTCTGATAATTTATTGATTATCATTATAAAAATTAAAAAGAAGGAAGATTAATAGCATGTAGTTATTGTAGATACTACAGAAAACTTTATATTTGCTGTATTATAACGTTCGAATGCGATCAGTTTGTAAAAGGGGAAAAAAGCGATCAAATTAGAAACGAGATTGGATTTTAGAAAACGTGCCAATAACTTTTCACAGGACAATTCAAACGTCGTTTTAATTTTAAAAAATCTTGTCTTTGAACATAAAAATGTAACTTATTTTTTTTTAATTTAACATAGTTAATCAATTAAGTATGGTTTTATTTAAACTTAATTAAATAAATTGTATTATAACAACTAAACAGTGTGAATGTTAATCATAGTTGTTAAAAGCAACTTGCCTTGGCCGTAATACAAATGAGTATCATAATGAAATTATGGCATTATATTAATTGTAATATCTCACTGATTTATTTAAACACATAAAAAGGTATTTTAAGTTTTTTTTTAGCATGACGTGTGTTCATTTAATTTGCAAAGATGATTTTATTGCGTTCTACAAAGTTTTCAAAAATTAAGGTGTTATAGTTGTCTTAACATAAGGTATGTCATATGTTTTTAAATGTTGATTAAATTTTTTAATGCTTATTTTTAAATTAGTTGAATTTATAAAACTCTTTATTATAGTAAATTTATTAATTTGGTTACAATATATTAGTATGTTACAATAACAATAGCTTTACTTTTTCACTTTAGTTAGCTTATTTTTGTTAATTAGACATCTATATATTTTTTTTTTTTTTTTTTTTTTAACTAAAACCCATGTTAAAAATTCTTTACAATAGAAGATAATCATAAACGGTGTATAGCCGATTCCAAGTAGTTTAACAACAGTGTACTGATGTTTTTATAACTGAGACGTTTTTTTAAAATTTTAAACATAATATACCGTTAAATAATATTATGTATTTGTGTTCAAATTAAATTGTATGTTTTGGTAGTGCTAAATATGAACATTCGTCGAAAGAATTTTGTTAAAAAATTAAGATTTTATGTTAGGTATTATTCCAATGTCTAATAACTAATAAGAATAAGTATTTTACATTACATACCAAATTATTCTATACAGATTACACTTGTTAAATAGGTATCCTATTAATTGAAAGGGTATAGTTAGAAATTTTAATTATAGGGGTGAGCAGAGGTTGAAGATATATAGTATACCTACATAATTAGGTAAAACAAAATATATTATTCTACTCCACTGTCTATAAGTGTTCAGGTTTTTTAAATTTAAAATAAGTAGTAAGTTTTAAAAATTAAAACCAAATTAATATCACAATTTTGTCTTTTTTATTTTTATTTATAGTATTTAATAAATAACCACTGAATATATATTTAAATTAAATATAAAATATAAAGTTGTAAATATTTAATAATAATAATAATAATATGTTTATAATATTAATTATACAATTATTATCATCATCTTATTGTTTTTGTCTACTTATATTACCTACATCTAATTTTAATTTTTTATTTTTACTAAAACAATTTGTTTTTTAGTATAAATATTGTATATACCTGTTTTATAATGTATATTTTTAGATAATCCTGGTACTCCATATGATTTTGTCTCAGTAAGGCTCAGCAATTTCATAGAAGATTTAAATAATTAAATAATGTAAACGATTTAAAATGATCAGGTTTCACTACGTATTTTGTCCAAACAAATATGTTTATTGAAATTTATTTGTTGTATTTAATTTGCTTATTTATTCGTTAAGTAGTATTTGAAAAAATATTTTGAGCTCTGCAGGTATTATACTAAATTACTAACATAATGATTTTTTTTTTAATTTCGGGATTTGGTAAATTACAATATTATTACGATGAAATTATTTTTTCTGCTTGATTGTACTATAATGTTTAACTGCTGCAGTATAACGAGACTAAAATTGTTGTTTCAGAATCATCGTGATTAAAATTATTATGGAAAGTCATTGGAGAAGAACAAATCTGGAAAACTTTGAAACTAGTCGTGGTGAAAGGGTGCGTGTTGACGCGTTCTGGATTCGTGCCATTACACACAAACGCCTCGGCTTTAATGGCGTTTTAACGAATTAACACGAATCATTTAAATGACGGTGTTTCGATATATGATTTTTATCCTATTGAACTAATCTGTAGAACTTTTGTGTGTGTATTCGTTTACGAGAAAATAATAGTTTATATTATGTTTATAATATTATATTGTCGATTTAGAAGTACGCACTAACCTATCTTCACATATCGCATTGATATATGCGATGAGACTTTTGAGATATAATAATATACGACATATTATACGGATAAAATATCAGCTATACATAGGGGAGAACCCGCTCAGAAATGTTAAAATTTGATATTACTGTCGAGTCGATTTTATTCATAAAAAAGGGATTTCGGCTGTACGTTTGAAAATAAGAGAAAGCTTATCTTTTTAACAATTTTAATTTAAATAGTATAATAATGGTACTCGAATTACCTGATTTATGAGAGGTGAACATAATATTTTTATGATGATTGAAATTACATTATATCTTACCTGCAAACAGAAAAAAATTACAAAAAATTATAACATTGGTAAATCTAGGGGTAACTAAAATGCATATAGTAATGGATATTATTTTTAAATTTTAATTCCAGTTTAACGTATTTTATTTGACTGAGATATTAATATTTTTGTAAAATATCTTTAGAATATAAATCGTCGAAAACGATTCCTAAAGAAAAGTAATTATCAGCGTGCAATTTTTTTTTACGATTATACAAATACTTATTACAATAGTCCAGAAAAATAGAGGCCACACACATTTTTTTATTTGCCCTTAACGCCGTTTAAGAAAGTCTGTTTCCCTTCTCTTGGAGTTCTTTTCCGCATTAATATACAGCTGTTGATCGGTCGTTTCCCCTCCAGTGCGAGTTTTTCACTGAATGGGAAACCCGATCGCGTTCACAGTCATACATTTTCACGTTTAGTTTGGTCACGTTAACTGCGGTCATAAGTTCGGACATGTTTCAAACGGTGGAAGACGCCAACCATAATATCTACTGTTTGTCGTGAAACCCGACACAAATGGGCGTCAAGTATTTTTACTCGGTAAGAATAGATTTTTATTCACCTTTTCATTTATTTTTTATTATTCGCGTGCGTGTTTTGAAAGCTGAAATCATTCGGAAGGACAAAACCAAAGTTATATCCGAAAAACCACTCGTTATACGTTTTAGCGCTTTCGTAAAATATTGCTAAAATATATTTTTGCGCATACAACTTTGGTTTTCTGCTGGTTATTTATTTATTTTGTTATATATATATATATATATAGGTATATAAAATTCCTAGTACAAAGCGTCAACGAAACAGAATGAAAATAGAAAAATACTCTCGTTTTTTTTTTCGATTGGAAAAAAAAGAAAAAAATCCCGTGCTATAGAAACGTTTTTAACAATGGGGATGTTGTCTAACTGTAACTCGTTTGTGTGTTTTGTTTTTACGTCCCGTCCGGAAAATGTGCACAGACATTTGTCGCATTTGTCGCATTCTTTGCTATTCTCGAATAACTATACATTTTGACGTTATATTGTTGACGTATTTTTGAAAATAGCATCGGATAAATTATTTGGAATAATTTACATGACATTTCTTTTTTTTTTTTTTGTATGAATTGTATTATTATTATTATTATTATTACAAATGCGTATTTTTAACAATTTTAATCAAAGATTGTAAAATCTCGAGTGGTAGAATAAAATAATAAAACTAAATAAAATCACTAAAAAACATATATTTTTTTTTTTATTTTGCTAATCTAATGTGCCATACGTTTTGTTAAATCTCCAAGACGAGACGAACTTTAACGGAAATGAGTTATAGCACCACTGAGAAATACAATTTAAAAAAAAGAATTTTGCCATGTTGGATTTTGTTTCTCAAGTAATTAAATACTTAAAAAAAATATATATTAAATTGCAGTCTTCTTGGAATATTTTTCTTAATCTACTGCAATAATGTGTAGTTATAAACGAAAACTACTGTAGTTCCCATTAAAAAAAGTCTCATAATATATCATAATTTTTAATTTATCATATTGTTGATAAAATGTCGTGTACTACCTATACGTAATTGGAAAAATTTCTGTACAACGAGATGAAGAACGTTTGGCTGAAATAACTCTACAGGTACAATCGCATAAAATAATATATTATTATTATCGATAACAGTCAAATATGTCACAAATTATTTTATTCCACTTGCTAGTTTTAAATGAATTTAAATTCATAGGTGTAAGTAAATCTTAGTGTTGGTGATCTATTAGCATTGGCTTTAAACAATTATTTTACAAATCAATAGCGTTTTATCGGACGTTATTAAAATTTTCATAATTTATTATACTGAACCTTACAATTAATAGGTATTATTGTCACATCGATGTGATATTTTAATAAACATCGGTGTTTTAATCACTTTAAGACTGAGTTTAAGTACACGGGAGTGAGTTACCAGTTACTTATGACCTATGTTGCGTTTTAGGCTGGGGCCACACACAGAGGTTGAGCCACAGCGGTTGAACCGCTCAAAAAATTCAAATTTTTTGATTTTTAATGCAACCGCCTGATACTCGTTCACACATACGCGGTTCAACCGCGATGCGAGGTTCGCGTTCGACCGCTGCGGCTCAACCGCTATGTGTGGCTCCAGCCTAAGACGATACCGACGACGTATAATTTTTCAGTATACATGTAACGTATAGAACAATGTATTATTTTAATGAATAATATCATCGTAATATCGCGTGTTTTTGACAGCTGTCCGCGGTCGCTTGTTTCACGGTGGTATGTGTCAGTTGCGATTTATCGTCATCGACCGAAGAGGAAACGGCGGCCGCGTCTTACGAGGATTTGAAAAGATCGCTGTACGACGATGACAGTGCACAGGAGGCGACGCACGTAGGCAGTGGATCTAGCGACCGTCCACTGAAGCGGTTCATAGTGCCAATCAGCACTTCGGACCTGGGGATCGAGACTTCCAGCTCCAGACCGTACTTTATGCACCAACACGTGCAGCACCACAAACACCCCCGAAACCAGCAGCAACAGCAGCACCAGCACCACTATAACCAACACCCGCAGCACCAACAGCAGTCGCAACATCATCAGCAAAAACAACAGTCACAACAGCAGCAGCCATCATTACCGCAGTCACAGCCACAGCATCATTCGCACCAGTACCACCACCAAGGTCGGGGACAGACGGCTGTCGATCATTTCGGGTTCGGGTCTTCGTCTCCGAGCGGCACCGGTGGTGGCGGTGGTTATAATACGGATCAGTCCGACAACTTTTACCAGTCGTTGGGCGGTGAAGGTGGCGGCGGCGGCGTCGGTGGCGGTGGTGGAGTTGGTGGTGGTAGAGGTGGTGGCGAAAATATAAACTTCGATACAACCGGTTTCACAGACTTCGTGCCGTCTGCCGAGTTCCGGTCGACCAGTTCGCCAGCCATGCCGTCGTCTTCGTCACCGTTCTTGGCTTCACCGCAACACATGCAATCGTCGTCACCTTTTAACGAGCCGTCGCCGCAATTCCATCACTCGTCATCGTTTGACGGTGGCTCAAGTGGCGGTCACTTGCAGCATATGACGCCGTCGTTCGATCCGACGGATTTCGGCCAGGACATCCCTTTGGCCGGTTATGGAGGGGGTGGCGGCAGCGGTGGTGGTGGCGGTGGTGGAGGTGGTGGTGGTGGCGGATCTTCGGCTTATGGTTCGGGTGGTTACGACTATGCACCGCATCACCAGGCACCTGTCATACACAAGTCGATATACGTGCACGTTGCACCACCCGACGACGATCCACCGCGCAAGCAGCGCGTCATCCTGCCCAACGTGCCACCTAAGAAGAACTATCAGATCGTGTTCATCAAGTCACCTACTCCGCCGTCGATTGCTGCACCTATCATACCGCCGCCGCCGCCACAGCCGGCCGACAAGACGCTCATTTATGTGCTGCACCCCAAGCAGGAAGATGCACCACCCATACACATTCCTCCACCACCAGTCACGCAACCTCTTAAGCCCGAAGTATACTTCATCAAGTACAAGAATCGCGAAGAGGCACACGGCGGAGGAGGTGGCGATTACGGAACCGAACATGGAGGTGGTGGCGTCGGTGGCATTCTACCGTCGCCGGGTGAAGAGTTTGGCGGCGGCGGAGGCGGAGGCGACAGTTCCGGTTACGTGCACCGGAGGTATGGAAGAGGAGACCTACAGACGTCGACGCCGCCATCCTCAGCCACGGCCTCCATCACTGACACAGACGTCACCACTACCGGCGAAGCAACCTCCACCGAACACTTCGATGACGGTGATGGTATGACACCGGAACAACGGGAAATGGTCGAGGCCGAGACGACGTCTGCGGCCACATCCGCGTTCACTTCCACAGCGGTAGACTTAAACCCAGAGACGTCCAGTGAGAACGTAGACGAACTGATGCTCCGGGGCGGCTACAGTACAGAGTACAACGACGCGTCTGTGGACAGCACGAACCTAAGCGAGACTCACGTCCAGCTGTCTACCACCGCACCCAAAGGTAAAAACGGCCATTAATGTATACTTCACCGTAATATTATTTTAGTTTATTCGTATAACAGCGTATACTATAGATTAGACTATAATGATTAAATAATAACAATAATATGTCGTTTGTAAAATATATAATATGCGTTATTATAATAATTGTGTAAGTCCACAATGATAGCTAGTATCTTACTATAGTAAAATTGTACTGTACCTATCCAACTTTATGTATAAAAATATATTTTGAAACAATTATTTATTTTTTATTTATTCATATGATTTTAATCCAAGTAGGTAGTAACAATAATCATTTTAACAGGTATGTAAAGATTTAATATGAAATTTAAACGAAAATAATAATAAAATATAAAATAGCTAACAATTTATAAAAATATAAATAAAGAATCACATAATTTTTAATTCAGACAGATACCGGACAGCGTCTTCCTTCAATGACCTCTAATAACCTCCTGGGAAACAATGTACCGTGCATTTCTCGACAAAGTGTTGTCTTATCATTGTCATCGACCCAGTGCTGCATTGGTCTTGGACCATCTTAGCCTTTCCAAAGAAATTAATTAGAAATACATCAGAAATGATTATATAATTGGAGTACCTACCTTACTGTACTTATACCCTACTGGCTACTATCTAAATATTGTTTTCATCAATATACGTAGTTTCAACCAGTTTTCTTTTAAACTATTTTTTGTTGATTCCACATTACTTCTATGGATATTTTATGATATAAGTATAGCTATAGGTATAACATAATATTATTGAGATTTTACGTTTACCAAATTAAAAGAGTAAGCACCGTACCTAGCTGTATAATAGTCCCCTGTATGTAGGTTATAATAATAAACTATTACTATTGATATTATTTTTAATAAAATTATAAAACAATATGTTGTCGTGTATTAAAAATGATTAAGTTTATTATTGCGATACAATTTTAAAAATAGATTAATAGAAATAATAATGTTTTACTATATGAGAAGTCTTTATTACGCGGTTAATAAATATATATCACGATTAAAATATTAGGAATGTGACTGCCATATTGTATAAGACGGGGTTGTTTTGTACTTCTTGTACAAGTACTTTATCCTCAGAGGGTAAAAATGTTAGTTTTGCCATAATGTCGCTCTGGTGTGTCGCGCAGTACTGCTCCCGGAGCAGTTGTGTCGTCGGCCGCGGCGACTGAAACTTCGGTCGCAACGACATGTCGCGTTTTGCAAACCAATTCATATAATTTCAATAAAACCACAAGCGGGCGACTTGTTGCGACGATCTGTCGCGCCTTGGAAACCGTAACTTTACAAGTAAGTTTTGAACGGTCTTCGTTTTATGTGTTAGGTATATAAATTACATAATATTATATACATTTGTATAGATTTTTTACCATTAATATAAATGTAAACTATAAAATAATATTTTATTTACGATATAGGTAGATGATAATTACAATACAATATTAATTCATAATAATATTATCAAAACTAGATAGAGAAAACAATTTCAGATATCTTAGATCAAATTGTGTATTACTAAATCAAATAGAAAATAAAAATTATATTTTTCTCGATAAATGAATTCATTTTTGATACCGGCCGGATACCCGAATTATATTTCAATTTGTTAATAAAAATAAATGAGCCACAAAGAGTAGCGATTGTGTAGGTGTACTGTCTTTCTCATATACCTCCTACACGCAAATATTAAATAAATATCGTTTAATGGATTTATATTAAATTGTATAATGTATTTTTGTATAGACGTATAGTAGCTAGTTGGTACGTTATTTTATTTTTAATTTTACAATCAAATCAATTTTTGTTAAACGTTTCAGAATTCAAGCTAAATGTTTATTTTTTAGCTATTGGGACCAATGTACTATTTAATTTGACCACTGGAAGGTTATAAAAAGTATTTTAAATTCATAACGAGTAGGTACCTATATAAAATTTACCATTTGGTTCAAAGTGAAGTTTTACAAATCCAACCATGTCTCGTTGATATATAATACATATATATCGTTATTATATCGAATACACAGTACTCGATCTTTTGAAATAGAAAATAAAAAAATTCTTCTGTATTGAAAATATAGTTTATTTGAATAGTATTATAATATATCGATATGTTCAAAATAAAGTAAGTTTAAGTTCATTGTTACATTCTAGTCAAATGGTTGTTAAATCATCTAATAATTTGGTTTCGAAAATTAAATGTTTAATTACGAGCTTATTGTAATAAAAAATATACATAAATTAAAAATACAAAATTCTGGACAATCTTAGAACGTACAGAAGAATTAAATAAATAATTAATAATACCTACAGTTTTTTTTTCGTTTAAACTGTCATGAATAAAAACACAGTGATATTTGTAATTTTATAATGAGGTCGAACTGATTGAATATTTTTTTATGCGCAATGTGATTGATTATAGATCATTAAAAATTCGTTATGGATTGGATTTAGTAAAAAAAATTACAAAATTAGGTCGTTCATCAAAAAAGGTGCTTAGTTAACTAGTTATGAATGTCTTTTTTAACGTATTTCGAAATATTCTATGGATTAGTTTTAGTATTTTTTTCATTCATTTTATTTTTTTATAAATCAATGTTATATAATGTGATTAAAACGATTATAAAACGATTGTTATTATATTTTTTTTGTAATCGAAATTGTCCAATAATTATAAATGTGTTTAAGAATGAGATTGAGCTTTTATTATAAAAATCATATTATTTTGGTTATTTTTTCTTTATAACAATCTTATTGAGAGGTAATTTCTAATGTTTAATAATAAATAAATATATAAATTTGTCATTTCTGTTTTTAAAAGAGATTATATTTTATATAGTACCAATAAATAAAATACAGTATTAATATTGCTATTGAGTGTATAAAGTATATAACATTATTTTTTGACATCGTAAACTACGAGTGAAAAATAACAAAAGTAATATCAAACGATCTGTTGAACAGTAATTAATTTCCACGGACGTAAATCGATATTTTAGTCATATTTCAGTTTCTTACAAGGCACAGAGTAATAAAGCATTTTCAGTTTTATCCAGGTAAGAATAAGTATTATTACTGTAATCATTAAATGTATATCAAATTTTGATTTGTAGTATTATATATAATTTTTTAATAAATAGTTGATTCTTAGCGGTTATAAATTGCATGCAATTTAAAAATCAAAATAGGAAATGTATTGTATTGTGAAAAATGTATTGGGCATTAAAGTAATATTATTAATTTAATTTATTATGGTAAAGTATTTATAATTTTTATACGAAACGTTTAGATAAGTATAAAGTAAAAATGGATAATTTATTTAGTAGAAAATGTTACCTTGTTTAACATTTAAGACTTATAGAATCCTCCAGATAAGGTTGTAAAAATATGGGATTACCTACTTCTGTATAAACTTTGGTTCTATTCGTATTTAAAGATTAAAATTTTGATATTAATGTATTATGCCTTTTTATGATTTACGAGTAGATAAGTGAATAAAACATACCAGATATTATTTTTATAATGGGGCTTTTAAAAAAACTACCTAAAAATTATAATGTTTCTATTTTAAGTGTTAATATAAATGATATTAAATGTATTTTACTGTTCTAAACAAAACATTTTTTTTTCAATTTTATTTAATCTCCAAGTAAGTTACATGAATATGGGCCTATGATCCATATAAAAATATAAATTTAAATATATTACATTAGTTATGTTAAAGTGATTTTTAAAAGTATTTAATCTTGGAAAATTTCATTTTAGTATATAAAATTACAGAATGTTTTTAAACTTAAGTATATTCTATTTTTGTCAAAGTTATACTAAAAAAAAAATAATAATAATTTTTCACTATAAATGAAAGTATAATTTTTTTTCTAAAATATAAATACTCTTCATTAAAAAGCTTAAAAGTTTATTCATTTGTCTACTTCTGTGTACCTACTCATTTGTTTCAAGCCGTTTTTTATATTTACCCTCAAAATTTATAATATTACATCGATTTGTTAACTTTAATTAGTATTTTTTTTATAATCATGTAGTCATAAATTATTTTAGATGTATAACCTATTAATATTTCATAATTCATTGTAAATTAAACATTTATAGAGTTAAATTAAATTATAATTATATTTTTGCTATAATATAGTAATTCTTCATTTGTTTTTAAATTTTATAAAACATAACAGATAGCTTTATAAAAATTTGGTCTAATCAAGTCTAGGTAACTTTTTATTTAATATTATTAATAACTTACTTTAAGCAGAAAATTTTTAGAAAATCTATTAATATATCATGTGAATCATCTTTAAACTGTAGTGTAAAACAATAAAAAATAAATAGGTATATAGAAAAAAAAATTTATCTTACACTAAGGGCTTAAGTAGTTCTAACTTTATTATTCATACAGGCTACTGATTGAAATCTAAATCACAGGCAAGTGGCGAAGAACATAATTCCATTCAGTGCCAAAAAGATTGAGTTTTATGTAATGGCTCACATCCAGCTAATTACAAAGGTTGCCAATCTCTTTCTAATCTTTAAAAATTCAGGTGATCACAAATAATTAATTAACTTTTTGAAAACCTACATTTGGAATCAAGTACACCCGATATGATACTTATTCTTTAAGCAAATGTCTTTATAATATTATCAGTTTTCTAAAAATAAATTTTGATCATCCGTTCGTTCGTAGAATTTTGAAATCCTTATTCTAAGAATTGTTTATTACTAAATTTTTAAAACGGTTCTCTTAAAATTGTATTATTGTTTTAAAGCATTTAATGCGAATCTGAGTTGATTCACTTAGCATTTTAACTAAATAATAAATAAGTTATCATTTTGATTCATTCTCATAGAAATTTAAATGTTAAGTTATCCGTTAAATTACGGAGTTATTTAATTGATATTTAAAAATTTGGCTCCGTCAAATGTTTTATTTAATTTTATACACTTAATGAATTCATTTTTTGTTCTTTATTACATTTTACTGTAAACAATATCAAATGGATTTTACGTACTTTAATTTAGAAAATATAAATAATATAAAATGTAATACATTTAGATTACTTTTTTTCAAAAGTTAAATATTACGGCTTAAAATTAGACAAAAGGTATACCTAATATTTATCTTCATTTAGATTAATGTAAAACCCAATAACAGCGATTTTATCAAATAAAACTACTCATACCTACGATTCAAATTGCATATATTGTAATATAGTTTTATATGAATTTATTCTCAGTTTTATTTGAATTTATGGTGTCAAAAGTAAGAACCGTTTAAATCGTCCAATATATAATATATCATATTATGTATAAGGATTATTGTCAAAGCATTTGTGCATTACGTATACAAGCTGATTCATGATGACATAATATTCGAGTTAAAATTATTATCAAAACTACTTAAAAATATTCCATGGCAAACAGCATCACCGCTCATTTTACATTTTAAATGCCTTTTGACAACTACTAAATTAGAAACCTTAATTGGAATTGGTGTAGAGACCTTTTAAATTGCAAAATAAAAATATAATTCATGTTTGGTTTGGCTCAATATTTGTCTTAATCGTCGCAGAAATATTTATCTACTTAAATTTGATAAATTATAGAATTCTTAATGTTACCCTATTTTTATATCCATCTAAATATTATTTTATAATCGAAATTTTATTTTCATCCGTTTAAAAATGTATAATTATTAATTAGACAGACACTTCAATAATTTTGTATATTTTCAAAATAAATAAGGTATATTATTTATTTGTGTATTCGTCAAAAATTACATCAAAGGTATTTTTTTTTACAGTAAGAGTAATTTTTCATGAAGCATTCTTACTACCTATTTCTAATTGTATCATAAATTCATAACTAATGACATTTGAATATATCTTAGGGTTTTGATATAGAGGAGGTAGTTTTATCCCCTAGTATTTATTATAGAAGATTATACACAGAAGTATTTTAGAAACGTAATTTTGAAAATGAATACTATTATGTGTACAATTTAAACAAACACAGAGTGTTATATTATACTCCCGTGTTGACGCTTTAGTATTTAATATAGGGGTGCGGTAACGGTGAAGTTATGTTGGTATATTATTTTAACAATTTAATATTTTCAAACTATTTCACTCGGATAATATACATGCACCCATGTTATTTGGAATGCAAACATACGTTTCATATTTACCTTGACACAAAATAATTATAATGCTGCTTGCACGTAATTCATCATCACTTTGTGAGTTTATACTTGAAAGTTGAAACGTTAGTAGCTCCTATAGGGTGAAAATTTCGAAAACACATCATCCAATTTTGTTTTAATTCATTATTGTTTATAGTAAAACTATCTGTAATGACCCGCCTGTGTGTGAAAAATATGAAAAAATAAAACACAGTTCTATATATATCGCCGGCTAATCGGCATCGGTAAATTATTTTGTTTTATGAATTAATTTTTTTGAGATGAGTAATCTACCAATGACAGATTTGACTCAGTACGTTATGGTTTATTTTTTTAACCTGGATTTAACTATATTTTAAAAGTTTCGTAAAATCCAGTTAAGTATTTTTTAAATCTTTAACCACAATTATATGGAACATTTTTTTTTCTATAAAACACTACATAAACAATACATTTTTCAATTTAAAAAAATAATTTAAATACCTACGCAATGAATATGTTGTGTGTATAATGTATATGCTACAAAAGTTGATGATATAACTAATATCGATGCTATGATTATATAGCCTATATATGCGTTAATATATATAAAAAAATTCATACGGTTTATGGACTTAGGGAAATACCATATTTATAATATTGAGTTATATTCAGTATTGCAATTACCGGTGTTGCCTGGAGTCGCTGTGCACCACTAGTTAAGGCCATTAAGTCATACTGTGCCGATCGGTTTGATTTAAAATATACTATATTATTATGATTTTAATCTATTGACTTATTTTACCAGACCTTGGTTGAACTGTATTTTTTTATTTTTTATTTTTTGATAACTATTGAACTATAAATTTTAATAATTTAAAAATAATATTATAAATGAATGGCAAAAATACCTAATTATGGCATTGATTATATTGATACAATATTTAGATTTATTTTATTTTAATATATTTTTTTTACTATAGAAAATATGTATAATTTTTATTTTTTAAATAATTTTTTTAATTTAAACAACAGTCTCTTACTATTATTGCTGTAATAATATTAGTTTTAATTATAACAATCGTAGGAAATCGATTATTCCAATAAATGACAAGCGTTGATTATGTTAATAAAAAAATCTCATTTCTATATAATATGTATATATATATATATATATATTTAATCAATATTATTAAGACATTAATCTTTTTAATATTAAATTGCGATTTAAGTAAGTAATCTATTTTAATATTATGACTAATATGACAGCTTATAAAATTTAGAATGAGATTATAATGCCAAACAGTGATACATTTTTTATCGCTGTAGTGTGTTATTATCTTAACATTAAGAGGTCAAATTTTTAATTTTTGCACAAAAATATATTTAATCGCATATAAAAAGTAATTCTGAAATGTTATTAATTGTCAGTAATATTAGTTTATACACTAATGTGTAAAACAAAAATAAATACTTTATCAGTTTTATTTTTATATACATTGTGTCATATAAATAGTAAAATAAATATATAATAATTCAGTTAATTTTTTATATTTATCTACTATATACCTGTAATTACTTAATATAGTATCTATATTTTATATACTTATAATATATCTATACTTCATCTACACATTATAAATTATAATTATTATGACATTGAAATCATAAAAATTGTACCTATTCTTAAAATTTTAAATAAATAAATTTCATCTTTTAATCATCAAGTCTTAAGAGTATTATTATTAGTACCTATTAGTTTTTTATTTTTTTTTATTACCTACAATTTTATTAAATATATCGAATAAAACATGTTAAAAAACAGATATTTTAAGATACGATTTAAAATAATCTATTTTATGACATTAATTGTTGACATAGTTTATTCTTAATCTATATAACGTTGTGCTATTAATTAATATTAATTATTACCTATTAATCCTAACTCGTAGCGCATGTTTTCAATGCTCCCATATTATAATATTATGATATTAACGATAGTACATTAATTTATTTTAAGCAAGAAATGAGAAAAATTACATTTTTGTATTAAAACATATATTTTGAGATTAGTTTTGTATTATATTAGTTAGTTTTAATAATAGGCTGTACATATTTTATAAGGTTAATTAATTTGAATGGTATGAACGTAAGTAAAGTTGTTTAATAATTAATTCCAGCATTCGAGAAAATATTCTATTGCACAATTATATTATTTATTTGAAAATTAAGCAGCTTATTATTAAATACAATTATTGAAGTTTATTAAGCGATTAAGTTTAATTGATATACTTATTATGTTTGTCTCCGTCAAAGTTAGCAATAAATAAACATTGAGCAATCACATTAATCTTAATCAACAAACTTTCAATATATGTACGTACAAATATTATAAATGGATGTTTATTTTACAGTTATGTTATGGTAAAAAAAAAAAAATATAAGATTAATATTAAAAGCACTAATACATTTACATAATTTGTGTGTACGTATTGTTTCGATAAATTTATAAACGAAAGCATTTTTTATTATTATTATTAGTTTTTTTTTTTAATATTATCACGGTAATAATATAATTTAATTTTTAATGATACTTACAATTCCAAAACAAATATAGGTTTTTATCGTTTTTTATCATAGTCGTATAGTATAGTATTGTATATTTTTAATTTAATCATCATAATAAATAAAATTTAAAAATTTTGGACTTATATGCAATACATAGATTTTGAATGGTGAATAAATAATATGCTAGTATTTGAGTATTTAAAATTTAGATCAGCAGCAGCGAGTAGTAGACCAGAACGTTTGTTTAGTGCCTACAATTTGGTATTTCTCTCGGCTCATAAAAAATCTAAATGTTCTTTTTATTAAAAAAATATATTTAATATTATTCGATATTTTGCATATTGACATTTTTTAAAAATAATTTTTTATTGATAATGAAATATTGAAAATATAATATAATTATTATTACTAAAAACCTAAAACACAATGGTATAAAATTAGTTATTTCTGTAAAAACGTGGTTTGAAGTTAATAAACTAGAAGTTTTTAAAACATTTTTTCGACACAAAGATCAAAACAGAAAATTAACTTGACAGTTATTTGAACAATGGGTCATACATTCACAACTATATAAATATCTGTGCATTTATAAGTGGATGTCAGTATAGTACATAAACTTATATCTTACATAGGTAAATAGGTTATAGGTATAGATCTATTATGTTTTATTTATTTATATGCAATATGCATATATATTATGTATTTATATATTATATATATAAATAAATTAATACACCGTTGACCGATCACCATCCGAACAACTGAATCGAAACGCAAACTCTAGTCATTACGATAACAACCGTATTTGGACCAGTTCTCGTCAAACAATAATTATGGAAGTTATGCTTATATAATTATTAAAATGATAATAATGCGGTACGCATGGTGATCTCAGTGAAGTACTGAAGTGTATCTTTGGTGGCGCCGGTCCGGAGCAAAGTCAGGACTTTGGGTTGTATAATAGATACGACAGACGAGATAAAAGCGCGGAATGCGGGTCGTTAATGTCGTCAAAGACGGTTTTGCAGAAGAATGGAGAGAAAACAAAAAAAAAAAAAAAAAAAAATCGCAACATTGATTTATGCGTTTTGCGCGCTTTTCTTCAAACCGGTGCTGCCGGGGTGATGCCGTTACGGGTACGGAACAAACAAATAAAAAAAAAAAAATATAATAAACACTCGGCCGGAAAGGAGACTGTGGTTCTTTATTATTATTGTTGGTTTTTATTTGGACGTAAAATGTATAAAATAATAAAGAATAATAAACCCATTTCACCCGGTTGATTAGGCCTCGGTGGTGGTGGAAGAATTGTTCAAGTGGACGTAAACGACCCCGTGAGTGAAAGGGCTATCCGCCTTTCCGGGCGGGTGCATGGATGGAGTAGCTAGGCGGTATATGCTACGTACGCGTATATAAGACTCAAGGGAAATAATTGAAAAAAAAAATAACGAAAACCGTGGGAGGATGCAAGAATTTCGTAAGCCCACGGAATTGTAGAGATTACGAACTAGGTACTGCACTCTCTTTTCGTTTCCATATTTTTTACAGTCTCGCTGTCACACTATTTCCGTTTTTTATTTTTACAAAATAGCAATAATAATTAATATAGTTTACAGAATATCCGTATCAAGTAAAACCTACTTACAGTGCCGAGTATTGAACAATTTTACGTCTGGGAACAAATTTTATAGTGGCAATCTTTATTTTATTTATTGTAATAACGAATAAAATCTCTACGATTAAAGGATATACTGAATAACTATCAATTGTTTTTTCTTTGGTAAAAATCTACTACAAAACTAAGCTCATAAGAAATAAATAGATATATCTTATACCTATACAATAATAGTACTAAATACCAAACATGTGAGTGATTACTTAAAACTGACGATTATGGATAGATTATAACGGAGATATGTGGAACAAAACTATTGCACTGCTGTACATTATTTAAAAATTTGATTAGATTATTGGATACCTTAACAAAAATCGCTAGAAATGAAGAATTATAATAAAGTAGATTTTATTTTTAAAAAGTAAGGTTTATTTTCCTTTTTATGTGCTATTTCTAAGTACTCGTATAGTCGTATTATATTAACCAATTATTAATTCGTAATTAGTAATTTGTTAAGGAGATTCAGTAATTAGTAGGCCATGATATTAATGATATTATTACAAAAATATAATATAATCTGCAACATTTCTTCACATCCGTCATCATTTCTACTTGGAAAGTAACTAAAATTATACATTTCTCTAAAAATGAATATATTGAGCTTAGGACAGATGATTTTACCAATTTTAAATTACATAGGTGCACATTCGATTTTGTTGATTTAAGTTATATCATATAATTTACCTATAGAATTTATTACACTTTTATTTAATGATTAAAAAATAATAACTACCAAATTAAAAAAAATAACTCTTTCTATAATAATAATTTAGTATTCCAATGACCTCAAAAATTGAGCTACCTCCAAAAATTTACCACTATACGTGCTCGAGTGTCCCTTTTCCGCTTTTCTAGCCACTCTTCAACACGTCATCGTCAGCGCTTACCTTCATTTTATATAATTATTTACATCATTATATACCTACCTACGGCCGTACGGTTTTCATCATTCATGTTTTAAGTTTTCCGATCGTCAGTGCAGGCGCGTACGAGCTCGTTGAAAAATGCCAATAACGATATTATTATTAATAATGACGGAAAACAAAATCGAAAACATGACAACGACACGACGCCTTTTGCACATGAGGGATGTTCGCGCGCAGACACGTCGAATACGATTAATCATCGTCGGTGGCAGTGGCGGTCACATCATCGTTCGGGGGGGGNGGGGAGATGGGCCTCCGATATTTTATATATTGCCCACTCGTTGACCGGCTCGAGCGCGACGAGCTTGACCCCGTCGTCGTCGTCGGTTTTTGATTACAGTTGTCAGTTTTAACGCAGCGAATTAATAGCGATCGGTCCCGAAGCGTGCGGCGTATATATAATATTATTAGGTATTGAAAATTGTGTATATAATATTAGTGTGCGACCATAAACGACATTAGAGAGTTGTAACCGAAAGCTTCTGTGTGTGTGTGTGTATGTTATTGTTATTAACGATTTTAAACTCAAGCGCATAGTGTGTCATAATATTATTGTGTAGCTGCGTATACCGACTGTATACACAATTATTTACTCTTTTATTTAGCAAAACCGTCGTTTCGGGTTTTATTTTTTTAAAGAACGCATGACCATCTCGATTGGTGTATATTATTGTATCGATTGATGGTAATGTATATATATTATATGTATATATTCGAACCGACAATGGTTTTATACATGATGTATACGATTTTATCATCGTATTAAACTCTTTTTTTGTGAATGAGTAATGTCTTCGCTTCTCTCTCGCGAGAATACATTTAACAATAATAAATTATAGTATTAATATTATGCGCACAGCAGTGTGATTCGTTAAATATCTATGCTTATTTTTAAAGTCGATTATTGTTTGAATTATTATTTACGATTTTTTTTTTTTTTTTTTTAATAATAATAATCGTCGTTATTTTTATTATTGTTTTTAATTAAAACGATCATTGGTTAAGGTTGAGTACTAACGCAAAAATCGACTCGGAAGGTTAGTCAAGCTCATTAATTTGATCCCTCGTTTAATATAATATAGTCGTAATCGGATTTCGATTATGATTTAAAATCGATGGTGACAAAAGTCCTTATGTGCAGTGCGCAATCCGTTTTACGGAAAAATGTCGTAATATTAATGTTATACGAGATTCACAACACGCAGATGGCAAATGATTTTAGTGCGTGTTTATGATTTATAATATTATACGAGCATAGTCGTGTCACTGCCGCATGTTTAAACTAATAATTCTATAACATATAGCCATTACGCGAAATCAAACGCGTTTTATCGTCATTATATCGATAAGTTATGGTACCATTTATTGGAGCACAGTTATTAAATACTGATATCGAGTATAACCACCGCTGTCGAACAACGAAACAGCTACGATGAAAATTATTATAATTGTCAATTTTTGTAGCAAAAGGTTAACAATAATAATAATATGTAGGTAATGTGCGTTAAATAAACAAAACTAATATATTTGATAATAATTTAGGCACAAGTGTTTAATAACAATTCAAAATAATTACCATTTTATTAATATTAACTACCTACCCAATAATATCAATCAAAAAATATTATTTATTTTATCTTTCGTCTTCCGATCAAAGGAATGAGATTTGAAAAATCACATATAGTATGTCCAAAAGTTCTGTATTATCCTTATTATCTCAATGAAAAATCAATATAATTAAATTTTTTTTTAATTTTCTAGATAATTATTTTTTTTTTTTAGTTAAAAAAAAAAAATGTATTAACATTCAAAATTAAATGAAAATAGACCAAATCACATACCTAGCTATTATAATGTGTATTATTACTTAGAAGTTAGAACCATATTGAATTAGGTATTTCATCGATCTTCTAAATTTAATTTTAACTCTTATGTAATTTCGATGATTGAAATAGGACAAAGAGCGCAAGAAATGTAGACTACACTATCTTGGAAGTATAGCTATGTGTTATTTAAAAATTATTCGTATGATATTAGTATATGAATGACGGAATAAAAAAAAAAAAAATTATGAAGAAAGGAATTTATAAATTTGTGATTGAACACATGGTATATATAACTGGCTAGGATCCAAAAAGAATCCATGAATTATTTTGTACCATTAAATCTATAAAAAAATAAATAAATAAATCAAGATTGAATAAAACATGTGATTCGTGTTTTATTAACAGTTATTATTCATAACTTAATTTTCTTTAACTTGTTTGATTTTCGTTCAATTTTAAAATTTATTTTTAATTATTTTTAATCAAAATAATGGCTATATCGTGAATATTTTAAAAACCAAATAGTATAATATATTATATATATATATTTAAAATTTTAGAATTTAGAATTTTGGAATTGTCTTAATTTAAGAAAAATTGCATTTAAATACATAGATTTTTCATGGAGATAACAATAGATAGGCTAATCGATAAGAGAGATTAATAAGTGATGTCTGGGACTTTCTGACCACTACAATATTGTACAACATATTATGAAACACACTATAGAATTCTCTCACGACTGTCACGATATTTGGTTTACGTTTGTCACTTGTTAAAAAAAGAAATAAAGTGAATTATATACATACACTATGCACATAACAATAATATAATATCTATAACACCTTCACCAATCATCCACCAAGCTTAAGCTATAAACCTGTATGCCTACTCCATGTACCTACTGTCTTCCGTCAATATTAAATTAGTTTCCACGCTCAACATATTAGTATGCTGTATGAAAATGGAGAATCAAAGCTTAGAAATCCTCTATAATTTAGTCATCGTATAATATACGTAGGTATCGTACAATGCATATCGGTCTTTATGTATATATATATATATATATAGTATATACCTACAGCTATATTGTACTGTGGCGTGATGGAGGTATTGTGTTTGTATAATATATTATATTATAATGCAATATACATAATCGTGCAAAATAACAAAATGTGAGGATAATTTTATTTTACCGTTAAAACGTCAAAAAAATTTATGCTGTATTAAAAAAAATATTTTGTCAGTGACATCAATAGGTATGTGAATCATTACTAGTAAACAATTTTAATTTAAATATGCAGTTTAATACGAAATTGTGATTTACAAAGATATTACTTAAATTACTTGTAGACACATTTTTATTTTAACTTTTTTAACGAAATTTAACGATTGTGTAGTTGGCTTGGACTATTTATTCGTATCTAGAAGTTTAAGAAAATTGTTTTTAAATATTTTGGTACGAGATGTTTGATAGATATGGGTTTTAATAATCACCAATAACAAAATGTGTTTGATTGTAATAATGAGATTAAGTGTGTCAACTCTGCTTTTAATTAAAATATTCAGTTGATTATTATTCGTTCTAATTATTTGCATCGTAAAAGTAGCAAATAAAACAATTAGTGTGCATCTATTCTAATTGGAAACAAAATAAATTGATAACCAAATACACAAACAACAGACATACATAATAACATGCTTATACACATATTATAATATGTATAATACAACATGACCTATATAAATATGTGTGTAATGTGCGCGCGCACGAGCGTGGATAAATATAATTTGGTGTACAAATATATTTTAATCAATGCAAGTTTTATGTTAAAAGAAGACCCTTTTTTTGTGCTTTTACGTATAAAAATTTTTTTAAAAATAATTTTGTACATCTTTTTTAGAAGTATACAAAAAAAAAAAAAAAAAAAAACAATGAAATAATAAATTTTGTTCGAGTTTTTTCCCACTATTTTTTTTTTTAATTTTTACATTTGTTGCAGTGATCATATATTTGTGTTTTTAAAATTAACATTAAATTATTATAGGATGCGTGGGTTCGTGTTACTTCGTGATAAGTACCAGACAGTAAGTTCGTATCATAAAAATAAAACACCTTGTCAAATGTGGCATAATATCACATCAATTTTTTTAAGAACACAAGGAACCTACGATGTGTTGTATTTTTCGAAGATAATTTATTTACAACCCACGACGTCGATGTCTCTACATAGAATATACTAAAAAAAAACTGGAAACATATGGATTGTGTCAAGGCTGTAAATGGCTGTGTAACTTAAAAAGTTTTCTATAATATGTTAGTCCACTCACTTGTTAAACGGTAGTGTAATTAGTAAGTAGTCTGCTCGTCAAACATTGAAACATCGCACATTTATCACAGCTGACTTTCCAAATCGTTAGCACATAATAATATTATTGTGATTATTTATATAAAAAAAATAATGAAAAGCTGTTATTCTGTTTGAAAATGTACAAGGGAATTCTAGGTACTAGGGAAAAAGTTCAAAGTATAGAGGGTTTTGAGTTAGTGTATTAAATTTAGTTCGAGTTAACCAAGTTCAACCGTAAAAAAAAATAATTAACAATAAACTTAAATGTGATATTTTTTGTTCTTTGATTTAAATAATTGCTTTGAAATCAGAAACTTTTCACAATAAATTACAACAATGAATTAATAGTGTAACATGAGTTATTGGATAGATGAAAAAAAATCAGGATCACAGAAAGTACTAAACTAAAGACCTCAATGAATACTGGCTTAGAACTTTAGCGCCAGATGGTTGGTGGATCGAAAGGTGGGCCGAAGAGGTTCAAACTAGTGAGCGAATATGAATAATGCGTGTACTTTATAGCTGCACCTTGTTTAACAAAAGTATCAAATATCAAATATTGAAAAGTGATTTTCAGGACTTTCTGACGTGAATATTGTGATTTCAAGCATCTATGTGTTTATGCACACAGTAGTTTACATCTGACAGTCACAATAATATCTAAAATATAATTGATCTCCAAAACTAGTGATTATCACCCGCAGCTGCGGTTAGGTAGTTGCTCGATGGTCAAAAACCCTCGATATCCGTCTAATACATTATACCTAAGTTGGTATCACAAACCATATACGTATTAGACAGATGAATGGGTAGACACGCTAGGTATGTGGGTTAAGGAACGGTTTGGTACAACGGTTGTCGTGGAACTGTTATATAATAATATAGAGACGTAGAGTACTGTGCGAGAAAATAAATTGGTGGCATTGTGTTTGGTGAAAAATAAATACAGACCCTCTGAAATAAATACGCGCACTTCGGGTAAAAAGTGACGGATTGCTGTATCATGTATGTATGTATATAAATTGTACTGGACGGCCGACGATATAATAATAATAACACGCGATATTGTCGAGTATACAACAATAGGGTCGTACGACGGAGTGACCCGACACAGTTTTTTTTTCATTTCACCGCTACAATATTTTAAAACCGGCGGTCCATGATGTACCTACTATATCATTTACTTTTCGAGGATAGTATAAACTATAAGTAACCCAAATACAATTTATTTTAATCTTAATAAGCGCGGTAAGAATGTTCTTAGGCTGGTAGATAAATAATAATATGACATTGTTATCCGAATTATTTATACATGTGACAAAATATATTATTAAATATTTGTAGATCACGGTGAGATTTATAGCTGGTAGACTAAATATTGAAAATCTAAACATATAGTCTAGTGAATAAGTAGTGAGTACATTTAAAAATTTCAAAAATCAGAATTTTAATAAATCATTATTAAATGAAAAAAAAATGGGAATGAGCGTGTTTGGTGAATCACTCTGTATATAATATATATATATGGAATCGATGTTTTCATCGAATTTTTTAATTATTATCCTCGACGAAGAAAATGTTTTGAGTGAATTTTAATATATAATCTCTATCAAGCGATCTTGATGTCATTAATAACGGTTGGTTGTTTTCTTGCGATAATTTTACTGCAGCATAAGATATAATATATAAGTATAAGATTCTCTTATCCAATTTTGTTTTTTTCACTAAACTGTGTTGCAAAAAGGTATAAACATATTGTATAAATTTGCATTATTAGTTTTCAAGTTTCCGAGACTTCTAAAGTAGAAACGTTTTTCTTTGAAGACATTAGGTATACAAAGGTTCATAATAATTACTGATCTGAGCAACCCGAGCATAGATATGAAGTTAAATTTCCCATAGGAAAAATACCTATAACGAGTGAATTTATATTTTTAAAATGCAGTTAAAATTAACATTTTCATCCTTAGAAGGTTAGTACCTAACTTTAAACCTCTAAATTTAATTGAATAATAAAACAAATATTTACTATATTAAAATAAATACATTTTCGTTAGATTTCGCACGCATTCATAATAATAATAATAATAATAGTATAAATTATTCTAAAAAAGAAAAAAAAAATCATCATCAATGTGATTTAATTAAACCACAAAAAATAATTTAAGTTTGATATTTATAACATTTATATGTTTACTGTGTATGTCAATGTCGTAAGTGAGTTTGATATTTTGTTTTCCATCTTATTCTCTATAGGTATATAATATATATTACAGCCGACTAAAAACAATAATATTATCTTTAAAAAATTATTTAGTCTATAACCACACAGCATTTTTATGCTATTATATGTTATTTGGGTTATTAATGTGTATGTTTAATATGTACCTATTATATTATGTAAAATATATATCACTGGAAACATCACTGGACAATATTAAAGCCACCTAAACGTTGCGATATTGTTTTGTTGCAGTAATGCGCGAGCGCTGTCGAGGGACACAAGGGAATAATAATATTATTACTGTGTTTATATTAAACTAAATTTAATAACGTTCCAGGTAAAAGTATTATAAAGGTACATAATAATAATAATAATATAATGGAAGGATTAAGGAGTTGTAGTATGTGCTGTTAATGCGTTCCTAGATCAAAAACCGTGGACAGTCAAGAGTATAAGTGTGTAATAATCGAGATTTACAAAACATGTTGTTATAATATTTAATTACCTATAGGTATACTATGTTTTATACCTAGATATCTACGAGTTGTAGTCGAGTTGGACGTGATGACTATATGCATAGTACATATTATTATATTTGTGAATAACCCACTATAGTTAACTATATTTCAGTTTACTATATCTTATAGGTGCATACAAATATAATAATGCAATAATATTTATTGTTTACTGAGTTTTGAATACATAATATTAAACAATGGGAGGTACGCACGAGATATGTTTTATGTAAATTACTTTCAATGTCTAATTTTTAAAAACATAACTATAATATATTTTAGATAACCAATAGCGTTATAGTTTTAGAGATATATGGATTATACCATAATACAATAAAATAGGGTGTTGGTTTAATATCGATTAAGTTATATATCTGCATAATTTTCAGTTGTATAATATTTACAAATCTACAAAAATTTTTTTTAAGAAAATAGATTATTCTTGGTTTATTAATTATAATAATAGTAGGTAATCAGATGGTACACAGTTGCTTTGTGCAATATGTGTATACGCGTTAAAAGTATTTTTTACAATTAGTATTTAAAATAGATATTAAACCATAGGTCGATGTGGTCTGAACAGCAAAATAAGTATCTCTTTACTAAACTAAACAATTTTGCTAGATAATTTCCTTGCTACCTATATTAATGTTTTATACATTTAAAATAAAAATAAAAATTATAGTTAAACTAAAATTTTGTAATGTTTTATCTTTGGAAATTTACAATTCACAAACACTCGCTATCGCCACGGAACAGTTAAGTTCCTTGAACATAATTTTAACAAATTTATTGTACGACAATAATGAAATTAATAAACAATTTAGAACAAAATATAAGAGTTTAAAATAATTTACGAGTATTTGCACTAGATTCTTTTAATGTTTAGAGAGCTATTAAAAATCGGGTGATGATATTTTATCCTTAAGAATTATGAACTTAGCATCAACCGAAAAACCAAAATTTGGTCAAATTTATATTTATTACGACGAAGAAGCAATGATGCGTTGTTGTGAAAGAGTGAAATACAATGATACATCGAGAGTATAATTCAGCTGTTATTGAACTGATATTGTGAAATAAAATTTGAGAAGTAGCAGTATAAAGTATACAAATATATTGATAGAGATGTATTCTGAAATGTTTGTATGAGCAATATGAATTTTCCTTAAATTCATCAAATTTTATTCACGAATTTATAAATGTGAATTATTTTTAATTTTTTTTTTCATTCAGATTTTTTTATATTGAAGTTATAAACTCTTAAATCACATAAAAAAAAAAAAAAAAAATTGAAAAGTAGTATTAAGCGAAGTGAGCACAAAGCAGAGTCACCTAGCTTATATATAATTGTATTTTGAATTTTAAAATGGCTCATATCTAAATATTAAAATTGTTTAGGAAACAAAAATTAATTTTCTGTTTCAACACTTAACCTATTTTGGGTGTTAGAATTCACTCTTAATTGTACCTATGGGGAGCAAAATTTGAGGTTCCTGGTGAACCGTATTAGAAACATTATTTGAACCCCCCCCCAATTATCATTTTTATAAGTATGCCGCTGTATAGTACTAAAATATATTTAGTCATGTTAATACTTAAATAGATCAGTCATAAATATTAAGAATATTAATTCATACCTACTTAAATTATAATAATTCAAATCTTTTATATCCCCAGTAATATAATATTAATATGTATCAGAAACGTGTCCAATGTCGTGGTTAGATAAATTTCAACGATGTTTAGGTAACGTTATATAATCAGCCAAAATTGTTTTAATTAAATGTTGAATGCCATTAGGCGTAATATGTTATACTCTTGTGTGCTGTTAATATTATTATGTACCTACGATACGAAAACACCGTACAACTTCCTACACACTGATAATAACGTGTACAGGGGCCGCATCTTTAATCGTTGCTCGAGTTTGACGAAAACGGCGGATTCTGGTTACGAATGTTTGGCTTCAGTATACGTATCTACACATAGAAACGTTTTCCGCCTATGGTGTAATAATAATATTATTCGATAGTTTGCTGACGAATACGGAACGCGGATCGACGATCTTTCATAAACGCTGACCCAGCAGAAAATAATAATCACGTGCGCAATACTATGTTAAACGGTCCTTTTGCCGTATACGTATTAGACCCGGCTTATACATAATAGAGCAATATTATATTCGACGATCATACGCAATACACGCACTGTATATATTATTATTGTTATTATTATAATAATATTAGACGGTATTATCTACGGAATTGGAACGTTTTAATCCGAAAAATATATTATAGGTAAGGTATATTATTATAATATCGTAAACTAATGTTATTGTTATTATTATTATTACTGTTGTTGTTATTATTATTATGGTATCTGTGACTTTACATTATCTATAATATTATATAAATATCAAGCGGTTATTTTTTTCCATTTCGATCGGATTATTTTTCTTTATATATATATATAACGATAACCTAACCTAACCGGACGTCACGGTAGGTACTTACGACACAAAATATCGTATTATTATTATTATCATGCTGACACCTGCGTAATAATTATGTAGCTATACGATATATAATACAACCTATAATACAACCTACGCCTACCTATATATCCATACAACACTGCGCAATTAGTGTCATTTTGTCTACACACACATACGTGATAATAAAGTTATTATTATTATTATTATATAGGTAGGTGTAAAATATTTGCTATTATATCGTAAACGATTTGTACACAATAACGCGGTTGTGTATCCGACGTCGTACGTGTAACATTTCAGTAGCCGTCATGTATGTCGTTTATTATTATTATTGGAAAAACGTCATATCTGATGATAATAAGGCAGGTACGCGAAACGGCCGATGATCGTCAAATACGCTCTGTCACTTTCTTGGTATAGCAGGTTGGCACACGAAAATAAATAATGATATTATACGATCGGCGTATATTATTATACCCATTGCATGTAGTTTTACGCACGTCTAATCGTATTATATACCTAATAATAATATGGCAGGTAGAAATTTCGGTTGTTTTAAATGAAAAGAAAAAAAATCGTTTTTTTTTAATTGCTTTGGTAATTAATTTTTTTTTGCAAAGGGGTAATAGTTTTTTGCTTGAAATACAACGTAATTACGCTTTTACAGGAAAACCAATTTTGCATCCCATCACCAAATCACCCGATTTGAATTTGAATTTTTATAATTTAATAAATCTTATTAAAACTTGGATTTCTTGAATTATTTTTCATTTATAATCGGTATATATATTATGATGGAAAAAAAAAAAACTATATTCAGGTAATTTTCCCAGTTTCTTTGAAGTCTCTTTTCCAATATTATATTACTTTTAAATACTTTATGTAGGTACTATATACTGACTATATGTCTATATTTATTGAAAGTTTTCTTCGTAATATTTGTTATATAATAGTTGGTATATGTATGAAAGTACTTTTTGATACTAAAATGCGTGAGTGGTTTACGTTTGTACTACAAAATATATGTTAAGAATTAAAAAAAAATATTGTTTGATTCTCTGATATCCTTTCCTCCCAGCGAAAATATATATTCGAAATACTCGTATACCAATTTTGACTTGCGCAATTCATTTGTTCCAGACATTGATATTTAGGTATAAATTGGAATAAAATAACACGTCGTACGGGAACTTCTCATGAGTAGGGCATCGAATAATAGTTGAAAGATAAATAAATAAAGTGATAGGTAATTATTAAATTGCTCCACTGTACAGTCGTTATAGTATTATTATTATATAGTCAGATATATTATATTCAATGTATAACACTTTGTTTTCAAAATTAATTTCAATGTTAATAAAACAAAATGTTTCTATTGTCAGTTTAA
The DNA here is from genome assembly GCA_009835225.1 of Aphis craccivora. NCBI lineage: Eukaryota > Metazoa > Arthropoda > Insecta > Hemiptera > Aphididae > Aphis > Aphis craccivora. Next base: position 28,907 of record VUJU01001411.1, on the reverse strand, counting down.
CCCCGGGTGGTAAGTTTTTGGTTTTTGTACGTGGGTTTTTAAAAAAATTCTTCAAAATTATATGTTTGTATATAGTATTATTGAAATTGAAAAACTTTTCTACCATATACATTTGTTTATAGAATACCTATACCTTGCACATCGTAGCCCGTAACCGCCGTAAGCTTGTTTCAAAAAGTATTTATTTATTTTTTTTTTTTTTAATAGCTTTATTATTTATATAAGAAACTTTGACACACGGAAAATGGGATTATAAAAGTTTGTCACAGGTAAAATGGCTATGCAAAAATTTAAACAATAACCGTTTAGTCGGCCAAATAATCCATTTAGCATTTTAGCTGTGTAAAACTATTGAGAAGTTGAGTACACAATCATTTGAAAAATGCTAAGTGATTGTAAATCAAGAAGATACACTAAGAAAGAAGAACGAATATTTTTTTTTAAATTAAATTTCCTTTGATGACTTTGATTGTGCAAATACTGGACAAACAATAAATGTTTAAATTATTCTAATTTATTAGATGTCATAAAAATGTCATATTCTTAAATATATTATAAAATTAAGTGGGTGAATATTGTTTTAGGTCTATTTTAGTTATCACGCCAAAGTCTAAGAAATGTGGTAATACACGAAAAAAACTCATCAATAAAATATGTTCATCGAAATATATTATTTTGAATTTTACTGTTCTCAAATATCGCAACGTCTCTGAGTTGACGATTTTATTTTTTATCCAATAAAATACTTGCCATCTTCTACGTACGGAATATTATGTTTTATACATTATAGCTAGTAATAAAAAGGTGCATTGCCCTTAAAACATATTATATAATATATCTATGGGTTTATTTTTGATAACCCATAACTATAGACTATATTTCATTGGGTAGTGTTTACTCAATTTATATGGTGATTTTCATACGAAAGTTCATTATTTCCAGACCACCATATTTGATGTATTCAGTTGTATTGCGTTTAATGGTAAGTATCATTATACTTAACACCAACAGACAATATTTAAAAATGAATTGTTAAAAGTAAACTATAATATTTTAAATTTTAAACTACCTACATCGTTATCGATTAAATATAAATTAACATTTTATAAATAGTTAAATACCGTTTAACATTTTGGGTGCTAAAAAAATTTAAAAATAATCCTCAATTGAAAAATAATGATAATTTGAAATCAATTAAATGGTTACAAAAATATATTTTTTTAGTTATTCAATAATGCAGTAAAATTATTTTTCTGCTTTTGTAAAAAAAAAGGATTAAAAGAATTCCTCAAGTAAAATAGGTTTGAGGCAAAAAAAAAAAAATATATATATTTATAAAATAGTTTTAAAATTACGGTAGTGGAAGTTTAAGATTAGAGAAGGTATGTGAAATATATTAGTGAAGCTAATTAAAGATGTATAAAATATAAATCATATTATAATATATCATGCAAATAAGATTATTAAAATGTTATGTCATTGCAACTTTTCTTAAGAAAAAAAGAGTTTATATAATATATAATTATGAACTGTATACGTACGTATATTATAGCAATGCATTGGTAATTAATATTATTAAAATGATATACTTTTTGTATACTGTAAAAATTTTTTTTATTAATATAGGTATAGCTTTAACAAAAAAAAAAAAAAAAAAATTAAAATCAACTATCAAATTTTTATTCTATCAAAGTATCATTACATTTTAGCTTAATTTATGTTTTTATATATCTGGTTAATGTAATCAATATTATACAATAATTTTTGAATATTTCACATTTTATTTAGAAACAAAATGAGACTACGAGTACAAAACATGCAATTCCAAACTAAAGAAAAAATTCAGTGAATTTTTTCTGCGTTTCTTAATATATATTTTGAAGTGCATATTTTTGTTTTTCTAGCAGATGATATTGCTTCTTTAAGTGCATGTAACTTTGATTGGTCAGTCACACTTAGTTCTATTTCAGAGCATTACGGTTCGAGCCCTAGTACTTAAATATTGTTACGAGTCACCACGTATATAAGTTATTCTGTTGTCGCATAGTCGGATAGTCCGTAACGTTTCGTATCGCTTGTTACACGCTATTATGCCCATTTTGACGAAAACACCGATGTCATTTTATTGTTGTCCGATGAAGGTACGCGGTATAACCGTGGTCGTCGATTCGTTGAGTCGTAAAACGCAAACGCATTCAGATGTACACACCGTATACTCGCAGGTTATAATCTGCTCGCGCGTAAATACACAAATACGGGCCGACCATAATACCTTGGGTGAGCCTCACTGATGGGCATGATAATAGCCATTCGATGGCTGCAACGTATATATTGACGACACAGCGGCGAGAACTATTATTATGGGGAAACCGTTGTTCGTGCTAAGGAAACAATGGTGAGACAAAGTTTTGTTCCGGAAAATCGTATAATAATTGTTATAAACGCTCAGCGATAGTATTATAATACAAACAGGGCTCCTCGGAACATTCAACAAAGCACGAGGATCGATATAAATTAGTTTTAATTTACGTAATCGAGAATATTATAATGTATATATAATATAATATCTCAAATAATAATTTGAAAAAAACGATGTTTTTAACATTATTTTATGCGTGTATACTGTATTTCTGTATTATCGTACAGATAGTTGATAATTAAATGCAACTTTAACTTATGTGTGAAATAAAGCGTAAACCACTATATAGGTACTTGCATAATGTATTTTGTGTTGGACCTATTGTAATCCACACGTAATATATGTAATAATTTACTTGCGGTAAATAATATTTTTTTATTCATCTTGCTTTATTATTAAAGAAATATGACTTATTTATTGGAGACGAAATTTGAAAAGAATTCTGTTCCGGCATTGTGCCGTTGTTAAAAGCCAAAAAACTCGTGTTCTGAAACCTCCGTCTGTCTATCAGGTACAATTTATGAACCATGCACTATTATGTCTGTGCCAAAAACCATTCGTTCAACCACAAAAAAAAAAAGAAAAAAACAAACTAAAGAGACAACAGTATATGTCGGCTAAAAGCGTCTAGTATTTTTCATGGTGCCTAAATGGCTGGACTAACGTTTTACGTTTTATGTATAAAAAGTACTCGATACTAAATTGTAGTGTATCGTGATTGAAAATAGACATAATATAATGGTAATATATACGTATTTTTATAGAATAAAAACCATTTTTCGAATATAAAATACATTAAACCTATTATTCTTGTAATTTATGCTGCATTCGTAAGAACGATAATTAAAAACTTAAACTGATTTATATAATTCACACGTACTTTTTGCACAACAGTCAAAAAATAAGTACACCATTATGTAATAAGTATATCAGCATTTACAAATAATTAACCAATAAACTGCACTTGGATTAGAAAAATATTGGTTACATTTGTTTTGCTTATTGTACTACGTATTGAATAATTTTATAAAATATAATAATCATAATACATGTTTTTATTTTAATTTTAATTTATTATAAGACTAGTATATTCAAAGTAAGATTAATAGCTTATTTTATAATTTTATATTATTTGATTTAATAATAAACACATATAAATATTATTTAATGTAATTATATGTGTCAATAATGAGCATAAGCATTTTTTTATTTTACATAATATACATTTAGTTTTAGACATTATTAAAGAACAAACTACAAATTTTAGAATATGTTTAAGATTTTTATGTAATAGAATCTATATTTGAAGTTAATGTTGATTTACTGATGTTTAAGATGTGTATTATTGTAATGTATTGTATTGCCGATTTTACATGTATATTTTGGTAATATATCTACTAAAATTCCATTTTATAGAATTCAGTATAACGTTGTAGTTAAAAATTGATACATTTTTTTTATTTTACGTTGGTAAAGTTCCAAAATTTTTTTATACTATTTGTAGTCAGGTTAGTACATACATAATTTGTGGTCCTGTTAGTAAGTTTGAATTATATATCATTACAAACAATGCAGTAAAGTGTCTCGCACACAATTTTTTTTCTCTTTGATTTATATACGCGCTGAAATTCTGTTTCTTAAAAGCTTTAACGGTATTCGAATTGTACTGTTTTCTACTACAAACTGCAAGGACAACGGAAATATACATACACTGATATGCAAATATTCCGTTCTTGTCCACAAAAGTGTCACTACTAAATTACTCATGGAGTGCACAACTTTCCGCGTTTTTATCGTTTGTTTTGTTTTAAACTGTTGCCGGAGACTAATTAACCAGAATCGCGTAATAAATTCAGTTTTCAAACTTTCTAATGATCCCACGCCAGTGTGTTTTTAACACGCTCTGACCAATTTAGACGTCTATAATTATTTAGGACGCGGCGCCACCGTAAAGTACTCAGTCGCGTAGTTGGACTCTCGAGATTAGCGTTATCCCACCGAGTTTCGTTTTGATCCAGGAGTTTTTAAACGCGCCCTAATTGCCCAATTCGTATTTGTCATTGTCGCACCACTATAATATGTATATACCATCTTAGCCGCCATCTTGTATACTCGACGTTTCCCGCTGGGATCGAAAAATTCGCGTCCGACAGAAAATAAGCCAATTTGTACTCGGTTTGGCTCGTCAACATCGTGAATGTATTATTTTTTTCCATTTCCATGTATCAAAAACTGAATATTCTCTAACCGACTTGCCGTTGAAAATAAACATTCTCACGGTATGACGTTTGCATCTATATGTATATAATATTATACGATAACAAACCAATTATTTCCGACGCTAATAATAATCGTATTATCTCCTAGTCTCCGCAATTCTAAGCCTGATGCTCGGTCTCAGTACCAGGCATGTGATGATCGTATTATGTAAGGTAGAGCGAGTTTATGAATAATTTTTACTTGGTCAATAAATGAAAATATGAGAACGATTTAAAATATGATAAAGACGAAACATTTTTTTTATAAATCATAGCAGTTTAGATACAAATAGTATTAATATACACACACACACATATATATATATATTTACTATTTAGTGACATTTTAATAACATAAGCAATTTATTAAATACAAAATAAAAGTTGGCAAGTTCTGAGATTAGGTTTAAAATTAATTTCAATGATATATCTTTGTATATGAAAAACGATTCTGAGTGGATACGGTCAGTCCGTCTATAACATTAACATATTAAATATATTTCATGAAATTATATTTATTTGATATTGCTATTAAAATAATAATATTGTTATTCTTAAACTAGGTGTGGTGTAATTCCATCCAAATTTGAATTTCAAATTAAGGTTAAATATTTGAAATTTAAACTATAAATCAGTTGTTTGTTTTTGAATAACAACATAAAAAAAAAAAATCAATTTACCCAAAAATTATTTTTATGTAAATATCTCCGTTTTTTTTTTTAGTTGTTTATTTTTTTTGATTATTTAGAAAAATACTAGTCATTTTTAATTTCTACCTCTCTAAAAAATAAATTTTAAATATTATAAAATCAATATATTTACCGCTGCATTCATAATCTAAATCAGTAGACATTTTATAATAGAAATATTGTTCATTTGTCGACTTATGTACCTACTTATAGTGTAAATAATATAATGTAATATTAACATTTAATAATGATAACAATTTTATTTTATTTTATGTGATATGTATTCATTATTGTAAAATAAAAGAAATGAAAACAAGATACAGAGACCTTTTGTGGCTTACATCAATGTGTATTGTCTATTATGAGTTTTGTAGGTGGTAATGATGGTATGAGTAGTGAGTACAGGTAAAAGCAGTAGAAGCGTTGTGTGCAACAAAATAAAATTCCACTAGACCTCAATATTCATTATGCCCATTTAATGCAAGCTTATTTAACGCAAATTTAATCTAATTTATTTCTCAATCTACAGTAAGTGAAGCCACGTGATTCATAGCTATCATAAGATATTAGATAGTAATATATTACGAGTAGAAACAGTAGACGTATTGAAGAATACTCAAAATTACATCCGTTTCTCTCATTTCAATATTTTAAATATAATTGTCCTATATTTATCATAAATGTCACCTATTTTAAAATAAACAATACTATATGAAACAAAAAAGACGATGGTTAATAATAATTAAATATAATCATAATACATTATTTCTTTAACAGAAAATACTTTTATCATTATCATTATTTTTTATGTTTCTTATTTTTTAAAACAATATACATTTTAATTTCACATTCTAGCATAATATTAATTAATACAAAAAAAAGCCCTGATAATTTAAATAATTCTCAACCAAATTTTTAATAACGATAAAATATACTAAAGCAAATATCAGCACATGATCTGAGTTGGTAAACTATTGGATATTGAGAAAAGACCAAAATGGTCATACATTTTAATCTAGATAATACATATTTGATTCATGAACTTGTTCATAAATATTATCATTATAACTTATTATTTGTATAATAGGTATTTAAGAACAAGTTAGTTCGTATGGCAATGAACAAAATGTTTATTGTTTACAATATTATTATTTTTGAAAAATTATTTTATATATTTTTTAATATTATAATATATAGTCTCACTATCATTTTATTATTATGTTATTTTTCAAGTATTTTAAATTTCAACATTATGATCACACGGCGTTCTGGATAGGCAATTCAGGTACACCACTTATACATCCGTTTAATAAGAGTATGACTATTAATAATGGCTCTATAGTAGTCTAGTCAAATTATTAAAGTAAAAATATTTTGAAAATTATACAATGTGTTTGAAATGTAAACATAAAAGTTTGGTAAAACTTTAGTTAAACTATTTGTTTTTTTCCTAATTAGGTATTTTTAAAAATAAAATGGATATCAGAACAGTTTTTTGACTATTTATTATACATACATTCACACTTAAACGATACAAAGGCACATTATTATAAAGCAATTACTTAAATCAATATATTCATCGCTTCGTTTAGAATCATTTGCATTTGAAGTAATAATTCTATCATGCAAAAAAAAAATGAATTTGTGGTCATATGTTTAATGAACTAATGGTGTATATATAAATTATGAGCATTGAATAATGATAAAAAAAAACATTAACTAGATTATATGCGATAAGTATTTTTTATTATAACTAATAAATACACATTTGTAAAATCAATACATTCATTGCTTTGCTTAGAATCTAAAATACGCTGTTAACTAGAGTTTTTACTTAATAAATATAAATTATCTTAATTACAACATAATCTATAGTACTATAATAAATTAAGTTTTAGTCACTTAGCTTTATAAAAATTAAATTCTTTTGCTATTTAAAATTGAATTTCCGAAGGCATATCTATACCTTATTCCTATAAGCTGTTAAATAATATTTCAAATGCTTTATAAACTGTTTTTTTTTTTAAGTATACTATAGACATGTTAAGTAAGTCATACCAGGTAAACTTTATGCAATATTGTATTTTCATCCATCATGATATTTTAATAAATTAACATCATATTGTTTGAGGTTTAACATTACATAGCATTATATATTTTTAAGTGTTTTCACTTGGGATTACGAGAAAAGAAAATATAGTATAATACAGTAAGTTGTTTATTATTTTTCTTTTATTTTAAACGTCAATATCCATTAAAATCAACCATATTTAGTCATAAAATATTAATTTATTTTCATAAAAAATATAATGTTATTTTTAATTATTAAATATATTTACAATATTAGATCATTATATACGCAGCGAAAAACTAGCACAAATGTTTATTTACATAAGTGTATGCAAAATACATTACACTTTGGTAACATAATTATATTTTTAAGAATGGTTATTCAAAAAATAAATATTTATACGTAATCATGTTTTTCATAAAATATTACAATATCTCAAACTGTTATTTATTTAAGTAAATTATCTATTTGTTATTCAGTGGATAGACACCGTTAGTTATAAGAAAAGCCTACTGAGATTAAATACGAAATTTCGTATCGTATTTTAGTTATCATTCAAATGATATATTTAATTTTATTATATAATAATATGTATGATTATTCAATTAGATTCAGAATTAAATAATAAAAATGTATTTAGTATACAATATACTCTTTTTAGTTCATTGCTCTGAGTCAAAATAAACTATATTAATAACATCTTTAGTATTTGTTATTTCCAGTGATATTAAATTTTAAATTGAATTTTAATATGTACGAAAATAAATATAGCGAAATGTGTAGGTAAATTATTATGTAATCAGAAATGGTTTAATGAAATTTTTATTTGTTTGAACAATTTTAAATAACATTTATAATATTATTTTTTATGTTAGATTTTGATTTTATAAAGGGAAATTATTATTGACAAAACGTCTAGTATTTAACTAAACAGTTTTAAATTAAAATGTTAAAGTTGGATTTTTGACTTTGCTTTTATCTTTATAATGTTATAATGTTATATATTAAGGTGTATGACCACATGGCAATGCATTTTGATATTTACCGCTGATTTTAAATACCTCACAATGCGAAACATTTATCAATTCTTGTTGATATGCGTAGTAGTGAATCTTTATTTAGTAAATAATTTTGGTTTCACCTGATATTAACGTTATGATTAGTTTTGCTTTAGTACACAATTTAACTTATATATTTGTTATATTTTTCAGTGATTAAATATAAAATTAAATTAACTTTTCATAAAAAATGCCTTTTATATTTTTATTCATTTTTAAGTTTAATTAATTAGAATAGTATAAAACACTGATGTGTTTGATTTAGTATACACACTGATACTGACAAAGTTAGATCCAGCAAACGATTGATAATCGGATTATTTCATGCGATAATATTAACAACAGCCAGTAGTGCCGGACAACTGATACACATAAATGCATAGTCCGTAGATTATGACAAAATGATAATGTCTTAATTGTATACCAAATAATATGAAAATACCTATTAGTATACATTTTGCTTCAAGTGTGGTTAACATTTACCAAACACTAATTGTAAATATCATCAATTACCGGTATATGAATACTTTAAGTCCATTTTGACAAAATTCACTACGATTATTAATCACCAGTAACTGTTAACTTTCGGCTACTGCGGTCATATACCTTATATTATACCCTATATATTATATATAATATAGGTTTTTAAAATATCATAATTAAAATAATAACACTGTGATTTCAGGTCAAGCATCAGTATTCTAGTTGTGTAAGAAAAGAATTCAGAGACAAAATACAATTTTCAGGGAAAAAGAAATATTACAAATTTGTAATAATTTAAATCGCATTTATATAACATAATTATGTTTTTATATTGAGGTTTATAATTTTATGAAACTAAGATTTAATAATGTGTACTTTTGATACCTAATGGTCATGTTATTTCAGGTTAAAGGGGATTTATTCAATATTTATTTTTATTTATTATTTTTTAAATTCTTTTTTTAATTATTCATTTAAATGACACATTTTATAGTAACTGATTTAGAATCGCATTTATTTATTACCATTTTATAGTAAGACATGTATATTTACTAACAATATTCATATTTTGCAACATTATATTTCTATATCGTTGTAAGAAATATGCATAATTGACACGCTGTGCTATGCAATTTTTTTATAAAACGAGTGATCTATAAAATATTTTAAATAATATCCATACTTATAATATAATACAATTTATATAGAGGAATTTTATTATAAATTCTTATATAAAACATTTTTTGAATAAGAACAATCTATATTAAATTATTCTACTATGATGAGTCTTAATAGTTTAACATGGCTAACAGAATTAGGAAAATTGTAGTTGGGGGAAGGGGATTAAATAAATCAATTTAGAAGATTGTCGAATGAAAGTCTGTTAAGTCCATTTTTATTAAATTCCCAGTAAATTGAAAAATATTATATTCTACTAAGGCAATTCAAAAAGTTTCTATGAAGGTAAACCATAGCTTATAGTAAAAGTTTTTTTAGTGTTACTACAACGGATTGAAACATAAACTCTTTTTCTGGATATTAACAGGTTAATATAACAAATACGGTGAGTTCATTTATTTGAAAAAAACCATTAGTGGTTTACCACTTATTACTATGATTTACAATTATTACATTAATTAAACTAACATAATCGGTGAAATACCAATAATTTATATATATATATAGTATTGACTTTTTTTAAAAAAAATTTTCTTCAATATTGTAGATTTAAGCTGTTCTAGAATTGTATAATTTTTTAATATTTTTCAACCTTATATTTATTAGGCAAACAACTAGAAACTTTTGATTTTTAAATGGTAACCTTTACTTAAAATTTAATAAATAAATAAAGCTATTTTTTTTTTATTCATTTCGCGTTCAAATTTTCATTTTTCGTTAATCCGTTGATGAAATATTACTCTTCAAAGTTGGTTAGTTTTGGGAGGTGTTTAATGTGTGTAAATGTGTTATATCTCGTCAGTAGATACCGCCGCTTTTAGGATTCTTATGTCCCAGGACAAAAGACATTACACTTTTCAAATCAATTTAAGTAGTACAGATGTAGGGTAAGCTTAAGTCGTGCATCTAAATGTATAATACCTATTTGACTGTGTGTCGTGCAGTTAGCCCCAATGAAGATGATCACGGAACTGGTCAATGGTCATAATATACTTATCAAATACATATAAAGACCAGAAGTTAAAAGTAATAAATTTGACATCGTTCGAACCCAAGATATAATAGTGATTATCGTTGTAGTATTGTACTCGTACCTATCCGTTACTGGGATATAAAAATCCTGATAGCTGCGGTATCTACAACTGACGAGGTATAACAATAGCAGTACCTAACATATTTACACATAATAACCACCTACTAAAACCACTCAACTTTGAGGAGGAATATCTCATCAATGAATTAACGAAAAATGAAAATTTGAACTCGATTAATAACAAAACAAAAATAACTTTATTCATTTATTAAATTTTAAGTATAGGTTACCATTTGAAAATCAAAAGTTGCTAGTTGCTTGCCTAATAAATATATTAAAAAATTTTACGATTCTAGAACAGCTTAAATCTAAAATTTTGAAAAAAGTCGATAATTTTTTAAATAATGAGTGTTGTTTGATAAAAGAATCACCCTGTATATATTTCATAATTTGTAGGATGAAACTATGTAATGTATAACGTAAGTAATATTACTAAGGTTCCGGTGATGTAACAGAGGCCAGAGACAACAAATTAAACGGTTGAGCAGGCGATTCTATTACCTAAGCTAATCAAAACACTTTTATCGACTGATAATATTTGTGTTAATAAGCAAGTTTCCTGTTGGAATGGTATTTTACAAACCAATAGATACTATATAATAATATAATAATAATAATATTGATAACTATAAAATGTATATTTTAATCACTTTATTTACTTTGATTTTAGTCATAAATGAAAATTTCAACTTACCTTTATAAGTACGTATTTTTTAACTAGTTTTTGATTCATATCTAAAATAAGAATTGGCGCATACTCACTATACACAGTTATTTAGTATGAATCTTAATTCGTAAGTGAATACAATAAATTATATTAATATCTATAAATATTAAAGAATAGTTTATGCTGATTAAATACGTTTAGTATAAAACAGAAAAAATAAAAAACAAATACTATACACATAATAATGGTGAATAAAATAAAAATCGGCAATATATTTTTTTGATTTGAACTAAAAAATATAATTTAAGAGGGTATAAATTTATTTCCATATCATTAATGTCGCTTGGTAATATTTTCATGAATAAACAATGGAGGATAGTTTTTAGTAGTATTAATAAAATATAAATTAAAATTAGTGAGTATAATATTATGTGTAATATTGTTATATACATAATGACAACCGTTTAATAAAAATGACACTTATACAATTTTTAATTTTGCATGTATATAATAAATTGTACTACATTGATTATCTATATCAATTATTATTGTATCAATCCGTATGAATTTATAAGAAACAAATATATTATACATCATAATTAGGACATATTAAGATCGCAATGCTTTAGATTTTATATTAAGTTTTAATAAACTGTTTTAATATTATGGCAATTAAAATGTTTATTATTATTATTATTTTACTACATCCCTTGCATGAGCTATTAGCGTTTCATAGAAATTAGAAAGTAATTTAAAAATAATATTATTAAAATATATGCGAAATGATATTTTATAATATTGATCTAACACTGATATGTATGTGTGTTTTGTTTTTTTAAAATTATCAAGATTACTTCTAAGTTTTTATCATCGCCATTTAAACATATTAAAGATACCTAAGCATATTTTTTGTTAATAAACGTTTGAAGTTCTAACTATTTTTTAATTATAAAGTGTTCATTTTTTGTACCTAAGGCTTGAAAGTTTAATGATTTTTTTTTTTTTTTTTTTGTAAGTATAGTCTATATTTAAACCAAATAATTTGAAAAAAAATATATGAAACTTTATTTTGAACAATTTTTGTTGAATTCAATTTTTTGTAATTAAAATTTTTTTTTCGTGAATATTTGAAAATTTTACGTATATTATTGTATTTTATATACACATTGGCATTTTAAAATTGTATTTGAATTTATAATATTAATTGTATAATATTGATCTAATGTAGTTTTTTAAAATATTACTAATTTTAATAAAATAAATAAATACATTTATACTATAATAATAAATAGCTACTTATATAAATATAATATGATATTATCTGATAGACAGTCCCCTGTTTGCACTCTGAAACGTTGCAATGATTTATCATAGAATTCGAATTTTAAATATTTATTACAATGATATTTCAATGGCGATTTAAAATCTGATTCCTATTAGTAGAGTGGGTATCTTTTTTTTTTTAAATTAAATTAAATTTTATAAGTAATAACCGCATTTTATACTAAATACAATATTTATAATACAAGTATATAATTGTCAATGATAGGTATTTCAATGATTAAAATAACTATATTTTGTTAATTACAATTATGAAATATCACATATTGATATAATATATATATTTAATTCACGAGTTTGTAGAATTTAGTGTTTGAAATTTACATTTAACCTTTAAATCTAGCTTTTATTATTATTACATTCAATTTAATTACTCTTCGAGAATTAAAGTTTTTAACCGTCACACATAGCGGACACTAAAGCGATTTTTAGAAGTTAAATTCAAAGTACTTATATTATTTTGTGTGATTATTATGTGAAATAATATTATAGAGTAATTAATAATTATTATATGTTTCATAGAATCTTAAATCTGTAAATCATCGATTTATTTTAGGTAGTATGAGCTTTATTTATACCTTTTATTATATAAGATTTTGTATTAATCTGTAAATTAAATATTCTTGGAAATAAACTTTGTTATTAGGTAAGCTGGAAAATAATTTTCCGATTTCGATTGCTACACGTCATTTTATAATAGAACTACATCGTTTACATTTAAATAACTAATAATATAAGCTGCACTGCCCGTATTTTTAATAATAAGTTGAATCCACAAAATTAACTTCAGATATAATATTTTAAATCAATGGCGTTATATAAATATTTCTTGAATATAGAAAATAAATAGCAAAAACCGATAACATACCGGATTCTTGGTTATTTGAAATGATTTGTAGGTACGCATTTAAAAATACGTGTTTTTGAACAATATGCATAATAACAATTAGTATTTGGAAGCTTAAGCTGATAATTATTACCGGATACTTTTTAGATTCTTAACGAAGTGATGAATGTATTGATTTTACAATGATGTGTGTTTTTTTTTTTTGTGTGTGTGTACAGCATAACTAGTCGAAATAATGCTCCAATTTCAAACTTTGGGGATGGTTTCCGATGTAAAAGTGAGTATTCTTGGTGCATTATACAGGTTAAAAGTTAACGTTTTCAAACAGTTTTCAAAAAAATTGAGAAAAACAAAAAAAAAAAAATGACGGAAAAACGGGAATTTGTACGTAAAACCAGTTTTTGACCAAATCGATTTTTTTGTTATGGTTGTAATTCAAAAACTAATCACTGAAAATACTTGAAGTTTTCCCTAAATGTTAATGTCAGTGGTATCTTTATATAGTTAAATTTTCAAAAATTTTTGAATTTTTTAAAGTTATTTATAGACCACTGAAATTTTCGATTTTTTTGAGAAATTTTTATTTAAAGTGTCGATAAAAAATTTTTGGATGACCAAAAAGTTTTGAAAATTAAATACAAGGTTCCTTATGAGTTGTTTTTATTGTACCTAAAAAAAAATTAAAAATCGTTATTCACAATTTTTTTTTATAAGCGTTTACAATTCAAATTTTTACGAAATCTGTCAAAAACGCGAAAATTTGCAAGTAATTTTGAAGTTGAAAAATCATTAAATTATTTGTGCTTATAACTAAGGGTTAAAATTACAACACTAAGTTTTCTATAAGTTTTCCTTCAAGTAATTATAGAGAAAAATTGTAGCATCATTATAGCAAAAATTTTAAGTGCGTTTGAATTTTTAATTTTTACGAAATAGCGTAACAATAACGATTTATCCCACTTGCCCACTTTTTTTTTTGTTATCTCCAATGGCTGCTTCCTATTGTGGAAGAATTATTAATAAAATAAAAATAAAAAACAATTCGCTTATTGTTTTTTACTACCAAAATGTACTGTAGTACTTATTTACCTATGATAATTATTTAATTTTTTTATTATATTCGAACAACGTAGGGAGTTTGTAAAGGACAAAATATTAATTGAAAAGTAAATAATAATATATTTTTATCACGATGGATGAAAATTTTCTTTAAATTGTTAAATCTAAATACATGTTAGTATATTTCCATTACTTATTAATATGATTAAATTTTGGGTGACTAATTTTAGCCAGGTAGATTTGAGACTCTCGTGGCTTACATAATTTTATTATTATACTATATTGTACTAAAATGATTGACAATTCGCATTATTAGTATGAAATAGCATTAAAATTCAGCCTTAGCCCTTCAGTTCCAAGCCGTCACCACCAAGCCCAACAACGTTATGACTTCAGGCACCGCCGTTGGATACTAAAATAAAGTATTCCATTTTTTCGTATACCAGTAAAAAATAAAGTAAAAGACTTGTGAAGCGTCTCCTCAATTTATCTTACTTACTAGAAAATATGACTAGTGCACTTGTAATGTCTTCTATTCTACCTACAGTACAATTGTTCGTGTCCGGTCTATTATTCAATCATTTTTGTATATATGTGTGTGTGTGTGTCTCCACTCTGATTTCGTGAGATCGAGTATTTTGAAATTTTATTATTACAGAAGTTGTATTACGGTAGGTTAGGTTAGCACGTCATACCCTCAATACAATTTATTAATCATATGTAAGTGACAAATATTAGCTGTGTGTATGTGTGCGCGTCTATCTTCCTCTGAGCTACAAGGAGTATTTAACATTTTAGATCAATCTCAGCATTTGTATTACGTACAAAGGTTATGCTGTACATAAAAACAATTGTAAAATCAATACATTCATCGCTTCGTTCAGAATCTTAATATATTTAGTACTGGTTTTGAATAAATAGTATACCGAAGTTAATATTTGTTTTTTAATTGAATATGATTTTATTTTACGTAATTGTTGAAAATATTTTCACGTAAACTTATTATTTGTTTGATTAAAATGTTATATTTAACAAAAATATATGTTTTTATTTAATACGAGATGTAGTGTTCGTTCCTTTTTGATTGTGTTAGAGAGCACTGAATTAAATTGTTATTTTAGTATGACAAAAGAGTAGTTGCTTGTGTGGATACATCTATTCTTTTAAACCTGTTTTTTTTTCATTCACATGTAATTGTTATTACTTATTGTACTTTTTCATAATAAAATTGCAGTTAACATTGTATTATGTCAAATCATTTGATGAAAACCACAATAAATTTGAAATGACACATTTTCTTATATGCGATATAAGAGAAGATATAATTTCATTAATACATGATAATATAACAGTCTCATTATATTTACTTGTTTTTTTTAACTCAAGGTACCTAATGTTTTTTCCGGAACGATCTCTCTTCTACGTAGAGAACCAACGCTGTAAAATACATAACATTAACGCATTAGGCTATGGCTATGGTATCGGTGTGACTGGACGCGAACGATGTGCTCTAGCTAGAATAAAAGAAAATTCTTGTGCACTAGTCATATATTCTAGTAGGTAAAATAAATCGAGAAAACGCTTCACAAGTCTTTTACTGTACAAATAAAACTTTTAAACAAAAAAGAACAATAAATAGAGTGAGAAGAAAATACAACTATTCGTGGTAAATATCAAGCTTCAATGATGTATGGGTGATACATAAGAAAAATTCAATTGCAATAGGAGATGAGCAATCGATTAATTTAAATAATAATTTTTATTCTCTTATTCTATTTTGATTCTTATCTTCTAATTTCATGTCTTTACAAATTTGTTGGTCCTCAAATAGCATGGATTGATTGTAATATCATTAAAGTAACAGTCGCTTGTGTTCCTTAGTAATTGAATATTTTTTTATTTTCTCATTCTTCAGTTATACATACAACCTCCCATTTTCATATTTTTCTCATTCCCCTATGTTTTTATTGAGATATAGTCACGATGGGCTGAGGCTGAGATATCAGAATCGGTTATTTCTTACTACTATCATTACAATATCAATCACGACATTTTTACACAAGTAAATTACAAAATTAGGTCACAATATTAAGTGTTATTCATCTACTGCCTACTATTACAACTATGGTTATGATTTGTATAATAACTAGATTTTGTTACACAGACAATAACTTTCAATTTCCCATTAAACAACGTCCTGAAACAAGATTTAATATAAAATCTATTATATTCTATTACCTAGCCTATGTATTTCCATCATATACGCAACATTATTTTGTGTTTTTCTCCAAGGAAATCCAATTAAGATCCATCCAATTGTTGTATATTCTTAATTTTACTTTTTATTTTACCTTTTTCTCATCCCCTTTTAAGTCGTATAAAAGATCATCTGATTTATAGCATTGCTACAACTAGTAGTAGTAAATTGTCCTTTATCTATTTTAAGGACCCCTGCGATGAGCTTGGCGTTCTACCCCACCTTTGAATAAACGTATATATATATATATACATACATTTATAGCGCTTCGAAGAAAAAAATAAAACAGGAAAAAGCCCTGTATACAGTTTGTCTCCTTTGTGTTCCCCCGGAGGAGTGTAATTCTGTTAAATGGGTCTACAGATAAGGCACAGGACTACGTGTTTAATGGTCGCTACCTCTTACCGTCCGTCGTTTGACAAGGTTGGAGACGGTGTATTTGTGTGTGTGTGTGTGTGTGTGTATGTTTGTCTGTATGTATGTGCTTGTATAAAATCAACCGGAAAATAAAAATGAACGAAACAATATTTACGATTACCAAATCTTTTTCTACCACCCATACTGCCGCTGTACCGTGGTGTTCGGTATGCCGAAGCACTTACGATTTGTCGCCTTAATTAATATTTATCTCGCAGCACTACCCAAAGCTGTAAAAAGTTTCCATTTTATTCACATTCACGCAAGTTAAACTCTTCCTGGAGCGATATGACTTACGCCACGTGACGCCAGACGAGAAATTCTAATATGATATTAAACAATATACTCCTATTTTATATGATAATTTATAGTGGCTTGTGAGTCCAGGGCCTATTTAAAAAAAAAATAAGTTATAATACAGGTAGTTGTAGTATCATAAACGTATATTACACTTTTATGATTTCATATAATAATATTATACACATTCATACCTTTTCCAGTTCAATGATGGTTCCATTTTACTCTAATGCTTCATATTATACAGTATACACTACGTGCATGTTGTATCAATTTAACACTTAGATTTACACAATCTAAAAACTGAATTTAATGGTTATAGTATTTTTTTTATATTATTTTTTTGGTTTGAATACAAATAGTAAATAAAATACGATTAAAATTCATGATAATTATTGGTGAATATAATCTAGTAAATTTATTTTCTACACAAATTTTAAAGTCCTTATAATTGTTTATTATTTTCTCTGGTGAAACAATATCAACTAATTAAATTTTTAATACTTAGATATTGAATAAATATAAAAATTATATACAAATTCTCCAATCTTTGGCAAATTTTATAAAAATGTCATCACTTAAATGTATTTTTGTATTTTCTCCAAAATATGCACAATATTATTTATAGTAATATTTTAAACTACGTGGATTGTGAAAACCATAATCTATAATATTGTATACATTATGTTATTTCGTATTACAAAGTTTTGCGTTGCATATTACTCAATATAACGTGTCCTCCTTATTGTGACATCGTCGCCATCATAACATAGTTTTGCGGAGCAGACAGTGAAACTGCAGTGTGGCAACTTCGGCGTGGTGGTTAAAAACTGTATCGTAATAAATAGCCGCGAAGAAATTGATGACTCGGCAGTACTGTGAGGATGTTCGTATGTAAAATTTTGCGGTTAACGAGCGGCGCCTTGCTGTCAGTCCGGTGTATCCATTTTCGAAATTACTTTACGTTACAAAAAGCCAGTTTTTCCTTTCCCGCTTCCACCTGTCACAGCACTGCTGTTGCATTTTCTCACTCCGTCGTTCTCTCTGGTTTTTTTTTTTTTTTTTTTGTTCTAACATTCATATTATACTGTAACGATATTATGTTTGCATTAGTTTACAGAGTTGGATTGGTTTCAAAGCGAAAAGAAAAGAATTACGTGTTTCAAAAGTATATCCAGTGGTGTAGTTTGGTTATTCGAACACTGATCGTTATTATAAACTCAACATTGCGTTTAACTAAAATTCCAATTAAAAACCATGCTGCCATTTTTCTGTTAAAAGTTTATCGAATTCAATATTTTTTTAAATTAAATATGTTTGTATTATTTCAATTTTAGATCATTTTCCTTTTGATCCCGAGTGAATTTATGTTATAATGTCTATGTCACCATTTACAGTACGTAATTTGGTAATTTTTGAACTTCTTAAAATTAATAACCAATAAAGCATATTTTTAAGATCATTTTTGAAAATAAATGGTTATATTTTATAACACAATTGTCAATTTTAACAGGAATTTATTTGTATAGTAAAATTTAAGTGTTCTGGATTAATTAGAATTTGAGATAAATAAATGAAACAAATTATAAAATAATAAAAAATCAATAACTTTATTTCATATAAATCACAATTCACAACAATCGTAGTTATGATAAGTCTTTTTTACTTATAATTTTAATGAATGTAATGAATGAATTAAAATTTGTAAATGCATAAAAATGTAAAATATTAGAATAAAACTTATAATTATTCCGCGTTAAATTTATATTATTTTATGCAATTCATGTAAACTAGATTTCTATTATTTAAAGTGTTATTATATATAAATAATATATTATAGGGGTCTTGCGACGAAAATCAAACTTTAAATAACTTCCTAAGAAACCACAAAGCTCATTGAATTCCGGATGTCCTGTGGTAAACAAATAATTTTCTGCCATACAAATTTAACAACAATAATGTCAAATAATGTTCTAAAATAAAAGCAAAATATTTTTATGTGTTTATTCTAAACAAATATATTATCAATAGCTGATACATTAAAACGAAACAATTAATATGATGTAATATTTTAAATAAATATAAAAACTTGTACTTAATAATAGTAATAATAAAACAAAATTATAATGGTTTATAAAATATAGATTAAACATATGTTTTATCGATCAAGTCAGTATTATAGTAATATATTAATCTTGTGTTTGAATAATTTATTTTTATAATATTTTGAATATTTTGAAGAAGTTAAACAAACGCAATCACTTAATTGAAAGCGATCGATACTAATAAGTTAAATTGAAATTTTGTAATTATGAAATTATATTTTTAGTTACTATACTACTATATTACTATTAAATAGTAAGTACCTAAATATAACTTATTCTATTTCAAATAATTGTATTTTGAATTAACAGTGTACTTATTAAAGTGTACTAAAATTGCACTAAAAAACATTATGATACAAGATCTTAATTCTATAATGTTTGCTAAATTTCGAAAATAAAAAAAATAGTTAAAACGGTTTAAACGGAGTAATTAAAACATGTTTTTGAGGATTTAAATTTATTTGTAACGCATAATTCTTAGAATTTCCATCCTCATTAACCTAACACGTATACGTATATTTGACACGTTTCAACAGCATTCATTAATATTGAAACAAATACCTCTCGCCTAAAATTGATTCAATCCCAAAGTGTTTTAGACATTTCAAGTTTTCACCCATGATTTAGACATTCTACCACAAATAAACGACGAGTTGTATATGCGTTGTAAGCTAACTAATTGCCTTTCATACAGTCACGTATATACAACACGTATTACGCACGTACATATGAGCTAATATTGTTAAATAGACTATTATTATAGTTTTGAAAACCAGTTATTAAAAATCTAGTTTTTTTTTTTTACTTACCACACGTTATCTCGTTTCGTGTTCATATGAAAACATCGCATAGGTGTCAAATCATTTAGCGGTGTTTCAACTCAAATGATATTCTTCGAATGACTTTTCAATGTTATTATATTTTCTGTGGTACCATTATTAAGAACTATTTGGTATATTTTCTAACAAATATTTGTATTTTACAGTCTAAGGGTCGTGATTTTTTTGGCTATAAAATGAGGAAAATCATCATGACTAATATTTTTTTATTGCAAAAATGATGGGTGGGTGTTAGAAATTTAATATTTGTGGCATGCAAGATAATACAAATACAAAATAAATAATAATTAGCAATCGATTTTGTATTTTCCTGCGCAGAGATTAAATATAACAACAAATATCAGGGTTGTGACTTTACTTAAAGATAAAATAATATACTATATACGTTCTGAAATTGGATCCATAATAAATAATAAAAAAAAAAAAAATAATAATAATAGTTGGCTAACCTGATGCTCTTAGTTCGATGCATTGGCAGAATCTTCCAATTAAAAGAATGTATTCGACATTCAGCAACTTCTGAAACAAACAAAAATTAATTCAATTATAATAAATAATAATCGTATTACGTTAACAATTAATGAGCAATTTATCTTTTTTAAGAGAGTTTATTTAACATGATATAATCTTACGTATAAAATAAAATTAGCTATACTATGTACCTACCTATATTATTAAATTAAATAAGGTAAACATACGGTTAAACTATATAAAAATTGATTAACGTAATAAATTCTCTGCTCTAGGTCAAAGTAAATTATGCTCAGATGTCCATAGTTATTTTATATAATGTACTAAAAGTATAATTAACCAAAAAATAAAATGATATAAAATTATTTTTGGGATTCTGAAATCATTAATTCGGATATAACGGGAATAAAATATCAATTTCTTCAAAATATAAGATTATGTACCTATATTTCAATAGTTTTATTTGTTCACTGAATGAATGTAATATGATAATATTAACAATGTAGTTTACTTATATATTTTTTATTGATATTAATACAAATCAAAAAAAAAAAAAAAAAAAAGAAAAAAAGAGAAATGCATAAAAACCAATTTAATCATTTATTATCGTGTGATAATGTATTAATGTAACTATAGGTAGGTTATATATCATAGTCAAAATCTCGTATGATATAAAATAATGTAAGTACAAAATATATATTTGTACCTACATTAATATGTAACTCATTTCTAATGTATATAATTACATCATAACAGCTTGCAGTGTATTGTAAATATTATTTTGATAAAAAAAAAAATATATATATATATATATATATATATCATTTTAAGCATTGTAAACCAAAGAAAATATAGAACAGTATTTATTTTGTTATAATTGTTCATATATTTATAATTTAGGAAAATAGAATGAGTAAAAAAATAATTTTATCCGATAAATATAAATATTTTTAAGAACAGCATTTTGTTATAAATATATATATTATATTGTTAATTGTATTTTTAGGTAAATATTTGTTGTGATAAAAAATGTATAAGGTATAAAATATATATTTTTAGTTCATTTTTAACATGTATAGTTAGTTAATTTTAGTTATAATTATTTTTGAACTAGAATAATTGAGGGTTTAATAACTTGATTTTTTTGAAAATTAATATGTAACGAATACTACAAATGTTATATGTATTAATATCGTGTTTCTATAAATCAGCAATCTTTGGTAAATTTTCTACGGTTATGATAATTAATACAATTGTTTTTTGTTGAATCATGTTGTATTCAATGGCTTTAAATACAAGTAAAAACATATAATTTTACTAAATGATAATAGTGTGCAATAACAAGGAACAGCAAGATGCATTTTTAACAAAATGGTTAGTTACCTACTCTAAATAAATTGAATGTTACACAATTAATAATAATAATAATATTTTTTTATTTACCAAATCAACAAACCGAAAAATTAATATAATATATGTAAGAATAATAAAAGACTTGCGATTCCTCGATAAACTTATATAGCTTGTGTGGGGGAGTTAAAATTGATTACAATTATTATTATATGGTAGGTATAATATTAAGCTCTTAAAATTAAATATATTATTAAGTAACACTTACGTTATAAATAAACGGTTATTAATTTGTATTTAATGTACCAATAATTATTATAATTAATATTCGAGAACATTGCGAGTATATTTTACTAGTTTTACAATAATCAAACAAAATAAATGTGTATAAAATACTGAGCATAAGAATTAGCTTATTCTAATAGGATAGTACCTATTCAGTTTTTTTATATTTTATTATTATACTCATGATTATTCATTACCTACATATATGTTTTTATCAATAAATTAATGATAATATGTAATGGCTATTATTTATTAATCACGTATAGGATACTTACTACTTACGAGATAATAATACATTTAAATTATAAAACAAAAATATACGATGAATTTAGTATGCTTAAGTAAGAACGATATATTAACATCGAGCCCACCATCAATCATTAGTCCATGCCACTTATTATAATACAAGCTAAACTGATTATACAAAAAATATTTAACATCGACTGAGTGATGATTTAACTTAAACCATAATAAAACATTATAATCGTAAGTTTTTTTGTTTTATAATGTTTATGAACATTTATGAAAATATAATTACTGAAAAAAAATATTTAGTGCAATTAATAGTCGTGGAATAAATTAGTTATATTTTTGAATTATGTGTAATAATAATAATAATAATAATAATAAAAAATAAACTTGGTATCTGTATTTTATAATCGAAGATCTTTGGTTTATATTATTACTTTTTAAAACTATGGCATTAAACATTTTCTAGTTATTGTTAATTAAATAAATAATTTAAATCATATTTCAAGTCATAAGTAGAAAATTAAATCATTCAAAAGTATTGAATAAAATATATTAAATTAATAACCAATAACCAGCTGATAAATTGTACTGTAAAACCTCTATGGTTCCTAATGGTTATATATAGTTTTATAACTGCAAATAAATTTAAAAACAAACGAAACCTTAAAAAAAAATGTTGAAATAACTTTACAAGTAGGAAATGTACCTATAGTAATTGTAATTGAAAAAATATTCAAAATTGAAGACATAACATTACAATTCGTTATATTAAAAATTTTTATATACCTATGATGTAATATGTACATTTTATAATTTGTATACGTTTATATTGGTAATATTAAAAGAGCACATCTATGTTTATTTTATATTTATTTTACATCTAGATGATAGATTGAATTGAATCAATAGTATTAAGTGTATTAACTAAACAACAAATTGTTTTTAAACTATAATAATATGCAAGCCCCAATTTAAATATTGGGTGGGCGACATTTTTTTGTTTTACTGATTTCTAGCCATCAAGTTTTCATGAATAAACCATTATTTTTTTCATACTTTTGTTTCTAGAAAATGAATCTCGTGGGATTTTTGGTTTTCCCAGAAGTACTTTAGATTCATACAGTTATTATTATTATTTTACATAAAAAATAATCGAATATTTGTACTTTGATACTTTGATTTGCATAGTTCGCTAAAATAATTTTCCAATATATTTTTATTGTAAAGAGAAAGGGGTTTACAGGGAATATATACAGAATAAATATGGTATCGTGTTTTGGACATCTGAAAATGTCTGTTTAAAATATAATACGAATTCTATAAATGTCCCATACAATTTCAAAATAAATTGAGTATTCCAATATACTACTCGTAGATAAATAGTGTGCATGTTATAATATATTGTGTATATATATGCGTTTAAAACATATATATTCTTTTGTGTTTACACATTAAATGATTATACTATTTGTGTAAGCTAAGGTTAACATATTAAGTTATTTCAAAAATATATTTAATTTTGAAGGGATTATTGACATTTAAAAATACGAGTAAGTACATAATATTGTTTTATGAAAATTTTATTCATATAAAAATAACTATTGTTAAAAGACAATACAATTACAATTATACAATTTATTAGATTCCAACATGAAAAAATAAATATATACACGAGTATCTTTTGTCAAATATATTGCTGATATTTCAATTTCCATTTCATTGTAATAACATAGTATAAACGAATCTATTGTATGGTGATAAATAATTATATATTCCTATGTAGTGAAATAATATTAAACATAATCATTATATTACGTCCAATAGATACCTATTTTCATTTATATTTCTAAAGATATTGATCTATTAAATATATCCCAATAATTGAATTTAGTTTATTTTTTTGAATTTCAATTTATGACAACTTATTTATCGAGTGGATTTGAACTAATTATTTCGAATGATACCTAAATCAACACAATATACATGTTATATTAAAATATTTAAAATTTATAAAAAATAATTTAACTGTACATGATACAATAAAATGTAAATGTTAACTTTATAACGTTTTTGATATTTTATATATTCAATCGTTCAAGTGCTTATTCAATATTTTTTAAATTGTACATGTCTCTGTAAATATTGGAAGTTATTTATAAGATAATATTTAAATTATATTTTATAGAAAAACTATTTCAATTAATTTAAATAAAATGGATTGACAAATAAAACTAATAATATGCTCAATATAATATGGTATATGCTATAGGTATGGTGTATAATATTATATGATGATGAAAATGATAAGTTAAAATAGAAGAAAATACTTATAAATCTCATTAAATATATCATTAGATTTTTTTTTAAATTACAACACTGAGCCGTAATAAGGATGGCTAGAAGGAGTGTATGTACAAACATAATTATTTGGTTGACGACCGACTAATAACAGTCGTCCTTGTTTTTAGACAGATTATTTTCCAAAAACCCGGTCGGAAAACATCTGTTGGCTGCTGCAGACGAGTTTTGGTTAGCTGACGTGAACAACTTGAGATGCAATTAACTCCCCCCTATCACATCAACCCTTGTTCCGAAATTCCATTTCTACAACCGACCAACTCGACATATTCGTACTCTTATATCAGAAATCCGTCATTACGTGAAAAAATAAATAAAAGAGAGCGATGGTATTGGCATGAAAAATATCTGTTCATTTGTATATATTATACTCGTAGTTCGTACATATTATACTACCTATATGTATTGTGTTCGGTTTTTCAGAAATAATAATTTACTACTCAATAATTGAGAGTTCATAACTAAATAACTTCGATGAAATTGACAAATTAAATTTTTTTAACGACTTTGTTGTTTTTATGTTTCAGTTGATTTACATTAAGCATACAGTGGCGTAATATTAAAAAAATTTTATGAATGATACCAATGAAATATCATTTAGAACCGACAACTGATGAGTTTTTTTATATTGATATGTTTTCAATCATTGTCGATCTAGGCGATAAATATGATATGATTTAGAGTGAAAAAACGGATCTAACCGGGATGTTTGAGGTTACATTGGTAGACATTAACGTCATTGCGTTCACAATAATGTGAAAAGATTGACGGATGAGCGTAAGAAATACAAAAACGAGATAACAGTGGATTATTTGCATTTTATTGACAATATCGTAGATAGTGAGCGTGTATATGAGGTCGGAACATTTCCTATGAAACAAAATTATGCGAAATCTGATTTTTTGAAGACCGGAACTGTACGCAGATATTTTTAATAATATCATATCGTCTAGATCGAAGTCACGTAGCTAACAAAATACGTTTATTATTATTATTATACATTTACAACAGGCCATTGATTTTCTTTTCTCCGTCATGATAAATTTTTGGTTTAATATTTTACTAAGTTTAATGTTTATATATTGTCTTTGAACAATGCAGAAGAGCATACTAATATATTAAAATAGTCCAGTCGGAATAACGGTTGGTTTTAATTGGTCGTTTAATTTGCCTATAGAATAGTCGGCAGCACCCAATTTATCAACGGAACGGCGTTGGTGTGTAGCAGGAAAATCGTGTGTCATTGTATCCGTTGGCTAACCCAAATTAATCAAAATTATCGAAATTAGGTCAGCAAGTTATTACCGAGACGGTGTTGCATTTGTTTTTAAATTCATTGACAAAACATTTTTACTAGACTGAACAATCCTATTATTTCATAACTACAATGCATATTATTTATCGGTTTTCTTATATTATAAAACCAATTATAGATAGTTTATAGGTTGGGCGAAATCAATACCTCATAAATAAGAATAAGGTTATAAAATGTGACGTAGTATGATTCAAAACCTAAACTGAATATAGAGATAGGTATTATCGTCTAGGCAAGGTTAATGTAATGGCGACCAATTAATTCTAAATTAGAAAACCATTTGACTGAAAATTATTATTCTAATATTTTTTTTTATATGATTCTTGGTAAATTAAATATACAATTATTAAATAAATTTATTCATGCTTATATTATGTTATAAACTCTTAAATATGGCAACAGATATTTTAATAACAATTATATTATAATTAAATAAACAATATTAATTTAAATTTCAAGTTATAACCACAATAATGATTTGATTCATTAGCCATTGCCTCTTTATAAACTAATTTATTATTAAAATATTTTATTTATTATTATAATTTATTAAAACTAATTTGAACTCACGTTAAACTGAACCTAAGTTAATAAAGTTACAAAACAAGTTTTATATGAATTTTTTAAATTAATGTATTTTTGGAGTTTGGAAAGGAACTTCTCATAATATTTAGGCATTACAAATGTTGAGTAATATACAATAATGTCTATAGTTATTTTTTCTTTGTTTTTTTATTTTTTTTATTTTAAAAGTAAGTATAACAATAAAGTTTATTATATTATTTATTTTATCATAATATTATCAAAATCCATCTGAATGTTTTAAACGTTATTTATTGTAAATATTATAATAATTTGTGAAAAAAAATATTTAATAGGTTTTTATTACATTCAATATTCGTGACAATACCAAACTTATTTTGAAAAGTTTTGGGTCGAAAATCACTTATGCTGTTTCCAAGGTGTAACACATGGCCATACGAGCAATGCATTTATATGTATCATACCTATAATATTATATTTACTTGAAAATAATAAAATTGGTTTTATAACAGTCATAACTATGAACAAAGACCCGTCTAGAGTGATGTAAAAATGTGTATACCTACAACTTTAATTAAAGTGTGTTGCAATTTATTATTTCTATGTACCTACCAATATGTTGCACTTTAAAGTTGAAATTGTTATTCAATTTGTTCCTAAAAAAATATTGTAAGTATGTAAATAAAACATACAGTTTTAATTGACTTGAAGGTTTTTATTTACAATCTATAACAATATACGAAGAATTTTAAACATATTATATTACTCGCAAACCACTAAGTTTTTAAATATTTTATTTATCTGTTATATATTTTAGGTATTAAATACTTTTTTTTAAATAATATTTGTTTAATAATTTATAGTGACATATATGAACTTGAAAAAGAACAATGATTAATTAACGGAAATTATGAAAATTATATAAAAACGTATTTAATGATTTAACAATTATTACGAAAAATGTAAATTAGTTCATTATTGTGAAAAAAAAACAGAATCCACCACAATCAATAACTTAAAGAAAGTTTTATTGTATATTTATAACATATATCTAATTAGATGAGCTTACTGTAAATTAATGTTTGAGTTAGAAAAATAAAATCATTATATATAATCATATTATAATTTATTGTAAAAATTCGTTTAAACTGTAATTAGTTATAATTGTCAATAGATAATAACTATCACACACAAATTACGGAAATAATTTTGTTTTATCTTGTTTGGAAGTGTTTAAGCTTATTTCGTTCAATAAGCCTCTAAATATAAAAATTTTAGTTTATAATAATATTTTATCATTGTTATGATTTACAAATGGTGCCGATGACATAAAAGAATATTATAGTTGTTTCTCGTACCGCAGATAAAATCATATTGTATAATGGTTTAAGCTGTTCGAAATTTATAAGCCAACATCGCAATGTTATACAACTTCAGCGCCGTGCAGTTCAACTATATGACCTATTAATGCACTACCGTGTCATACAATGCACGTTGTTTACATATTATAATAAAATAGTATATTATGCGAGTTAAAAATGGTTCTTGGACGAATTACGATGACGATGTCGACGTGTTAACATGCCATAATAATATTATAATACGACAATATTGCAACCGAAATACATGCATATAAAATAATATACGAGCGAATATAATATTAAATCACACCAGGAACGCGTTAGGTTAGGTTATGCATGTTATTATCATTATTATTATGACATAATTTGTTTTCTGTGTAAAAATTCAATTAAC
>VUJU01001410.1:0-57954 GCA_009835225.1 Aphis craccivora | reverse complement strand
TGTCTATATATACATGATGATTGTCCTCATACCAACTATTTAAACTTTAAAATACATAGGTACAATAACTCTACACGTTATAAATAATAATTTATGTGAGATTTAGATTGGAAATGATATTCTATACTTAAATAAATTATATTGTTAATTAATATTTATAACCTTGTACAAACCAGAAATTAAATTTTTTAGTAACTCCAAAACGAAAAAGTTAAATTAAGCAAAATCCCAGTCCTCATAAATATAATTAAATATACGAAAATAAATTACCTGATATAATAGAACATTTTTCTTTTTGGCATATTATTTATACATAATATTATGTGCACAGTGCAAAAAATTCTACTTCGATGTCTCTCGTCTGTCTTTGTTCCGACTGCTCCACCATGCCCAGTCGGACCCACTCCACATCCAAATAGGTATGTGAAAATTCTCTTCTAAACGGGTAGCAGTATGCTATAAATTAAACTCTATTCATTCCAGTGAAAAGACATTGATAAAGACCGATAAGGTCATTTCAATGAATCAGTATGAACTAAAATAAATAATATTATGTACATGTATGTAATTAGTAATAAGTAATTACATATACATAACTAAAATTTTCGACCTCTATATATTATTTGTAAAATCATAAATATTCATTTAGATACTATATTATGTCTATACTAAATAAATAAACTATATAAATCAACTATGTTTGACTATATAATTATAGTACCGGTGGTATTTAGTGATGTTACTACAGGGTTAAAACTGTTAAAAGTTTAATGTTTTCGACTTTCATCACTTGTCCTAAAAACGATATATTATTATCGATATATCGGAAAATTATTTATTTTTCACCTATATCTAAAATTATTATTGATTTTTGCAGCTATTGCTACATAAATATATCGTAATACGCGTTTATATTAAGTCGACCGGAAATATTTGCAGCAGGAAGCGTGCTCCGCGGTTATTACCAGTTTTCGGTACGAAGGACGGACACGACAACAATAATATGCATATATAGGTAAGAACATAATATAAATAATAGGTATAATATACAATATAGATAATAGATATAACATATTTGCCATAATACGTCGACGCAGTGTTCGTCCGGTGCGTGTTTATCGGATTCGACGAAAATTTTTAAACCAATTCGACGTGTTAGTAGGTCTTGCGTGCAGAAAACTGCATTTTTTCACCTAAATCACCTCGAAAACTAATACGACGACAGGGGCCTCTCGGGAAAATTGTATACGCACAACAACGAATTCATTGCAGTGCGAGTTATAAAACAAATGATATTGCACATGTTTTATACATTTACGTCATATTAGTATAATATAGTATATAACGTTCTCACATGAATATTATAATATAATAACTTCAATAATTATAAAGATATAGACATGCTTATATCGTGGGAAATATTTTAATATATTTTTCTCATTGAATTATTATGTTATCATAATCTAAACATTTTTTAACAATCTACATAATGATAAACAAAATAGGTAATCAAACATTTGATCAATACAAATTATAGTCTATGACATTTAACGTGTTGTATAATTAATTTTATCGTTGAATTGAAAAAAAACCTGTGTCGTTATGATCAAATTTAGTTTTAACTTAAAATTTAAAAATAACGCATAATTAGAGTTTAGGTTTGAGTCTATTTTACATAACTAAGAAAATCTTACCCATGGAATTTTCAACCGCATATTCTATATTATAAATTATAAATACATACCAATTCTACAAAAATCCATTTAACGTAATACTCTTTATTGCAAAAAACTATTAAAATGTATAAAAATGTTATTTTTTGTAATTTTAAGTTGTTATAAAACAAAGTTATTGTTTTTTTTAAATCGTTCATAATTTTTATCATTTTTAGTAACATTTCATACCTTTGTAATTTTTTATTCCAAAGCAAAATATTTTTTCGGAGCACTTCAACTTATAAAAGTTGAATTATTAACGAGTGGTTTATCTGATTTAAGTATTTTAAAAATAGATGAGCGTAGTGGAGTGGCACAAGGATAATCTAAAACATGTCAGTCCATTACTCCGCTCGTCTATACGACTATACTGATTATACTTATTACTTTAAAAACTGATATATTAATAAAATTATACTGGCTTAGAATTTGACTTTTAAATAGATCAAAATACTCTGAATAATATTCTGCTTCGGAATATGATAATTATTATTTACAGACATGCGACTGTCACGTTGTTGGAAAACGAAGGTCGCGAAGAGCTTGATTATAATAGTAGCGTAGCTTAGGTATGTCTATTAAATATTGGCACTGGCCTGTGGCCACCGACATAGTTATGGTAGAATACTTAGATATATATATCATCAAAAATTTGCTAATAAGTAGATAGATCCAGGTAGGAATGTTTTAGGTTTTACAGAATTTAATAGTAGGTAGGTAAGGTACCAACTTCAACTATTTTTCAAAATTGTAATTTGTTTTATTTGCTATACCTTTATACCTACTTATGAAATTCTTAAATTTCTGCCTACAAATTTTCACTCGAATCAAGTTATTGATTCAATATTTAGATTTCAGAGGTACAATTTTTCAATTCGTTTACTTATATATGTTGAATGTTCATAAAACCTAATGTCATTGTAAGTGCTAAAATTGTTGAAATAAATATAGGTCTGACCTTGATTATATAAGTATTCGCATAATAATATTAAAAACGTCATTGATAAATAATTTGCAAATTAAAAAAGGAAAACGGATTGAGTTTTAGTTTTTTAATCTTTAACATAGCGGTTTTCAGTCTTTATTAGAATTTTAGAAAAGATCAAATGTAATGTTTGGAAACTACTTGCGGGCCACATACATTTTTAATGATACAAATTAAAAATATAAAAATGTACAACTGTTTTCAACATTTAGCGGAATAATAAAACGAGACAGGATATTTTATTAGAAAAGGGTATTGTAAAAAAATAGAGAAAAATATTATAATAGCTCACAGAATCAAATATTACAACGACAATATGCGGTAACTTATTTACTAGCTATTCAGTATTCATACTGCAAAACTACGCGGTAAAAATAAATAAATTCCTAATCGTAGGTACTTACTTATCTGGTAATTTAATAGAAGTTGAAAATAGAAAAATAAAATAAAAATAATAAAATAGATAAAAAGCGACGATAATTTTATTCACTGTTTATTGTATTTTGGATTTTAGAATGTATAGGTACAATTTAATTTTAGTGCTGGCCCGCGGGCTGCGTAGTGGTAACCGCCATTTTTACATCAATATTAAGTACGTATGAATAATATATAACGTAAATGTTTTTGATTATTGCACGGTTTGAAAACGTGTGCCTACCGTTTAATAGATATATAATACCATTACTGTATTAGTGTATTACATAATAAGCTAGCCGTTTAAGTTGTTTAACCCACCCGACCTTGCTCAGGAAAAAGTGAACAAATATAAAACACGGTGCTATATCGGTGTACCTCGGTTTTGGTGATCCGCCATTATATCCATCCCATCCGTGTCGGATTAAATATTAAGTATATAACACTAGGCATATGCTTGAACGTGGTAAAACTACACGTCATGTCTATAAGCATTCTCTCGATACATTAAAGAACATAATTTTGTGTTCTTAGCAGTCCCATGATATTTTCGTCAAAACCAGTCAAGTTAGTAGTTTTTGAGTCTAAAATATCACACGGATAATTTTTTTCCCTCAACCCCATTTTCGTGTGAATCCAAACAAAATTCACGAGTGTGAGTCACAGTATAGCAAACTGTAGCTATTCACCTACAATATTTGCAAACACTTTCTGCAGAATATCAAGTATACCCAATATGCGCTTGAAAAAATTGGTTCCATCGACTGGTCTCCAGTATAACGTACTACAGGTTTCCGACTTTTCGAGTCCAAAGCTCATTCATCGATGTATAATAATATATAGCTAGATAACTACGGCAATAGTACAGTATGATACCGCGTAAATACTCGACTAGCGCGAAATAAGCACACGTGACGCATTTACCGCCAAGACGATAATAGGTATATATAATACATTTGCAGGATTATAAACGATTAATTATAAATAAGTCTCGGATCGGCCCCAGGCGGTTCGCATTGGTCCTCGCACGGGTATCCTCTGCAGATTAACGCGCCGAAGGACGATCGTCCTCATTTTTATAGTAACCCGCGTACCTACATACTTATTACTTACACGGGTAAATATGCATATATAATATTATAATATGCGTACGCATACACTTGCGGGATAAACGACATCGTCATAATATTGTGTTATAATAACATTAGCTCCGCGAGTTAGGTCGTATTAACATTATTATTATTATTACTACACATCGCGCGGTTTTACAGCTGTCGTTATATCGTATGTACCAGCATCGTTCCCGACGGCCGTGGCCCCTCACATCTCAAGTCATCGCGGCGCGGAGACGTGAATATAAGTACCAATATTCACGTCCAACTCATCGGCGCGTATTATATTATGCATATATATATATTTTTTTAAATACAATCAGACGCACTTGCGAGCGTTATACCAAAACGCGTATATAATACCTATAGCTGCGCACACACACACACAGGTAATATTATAATAATCATTAAGTTTCTTTTTTTCGCGTTTTTCGATCGCTCGCCGCCCGCAAATGATATATTATAAACGTTTTATCGCGATCCGTGACCTATACTCCACCTATGACGTGCACATATTATATACACGTTGCACATACCTACCTGTTGTTGCTTATACAGCAACTATAGTCATACCGCTGCAGGGAGTGTCCTACTGCAGCAATCACCGCTTGTGCAGCGTATACAATATTATAATAATAATGCATTTATAGAAAAAAAAAAAAAAAAAAAAAAACATTAGTACACGTAATATTTCGATTGCGCGCGCGGCTGACCTTTGGCGAATCAATCATCACGCCGCCGCGACCGGACACAGCGCGCGGCGGCCTCGAGTTTTATTATTTTGTTTAATTTCGTGCCAGGACACACCGCCGTTGCCGCCGAATCGTGTGGGTACGGTGTCGCTGCAGTTCGCAGTGCGTATAATCTACGCGTATATTTATATATAAACGTGTAATATAATAATAATAGCGTTTCCCTTGGACCGAATACAAATTCGCAGGTTTGAAAAACAAACATAATAATAATATCCACAGCAATCGCAGCGAGCTATATTATAATAATTATATAATACTTAGCCGCGACGTCTATCTATATAGGTAGTATTATTATACGATAATTAACTTATGCCACCGGGTCGCACGAACAAATCACTGTTACAAAAACGTTTAACGAATTAATAATATTCGCGTATATTATCTATCGTGAGCACCAATAATGGTCTCCTTCCTTAAACACGATTTAGTGGCTCGCCTGAATGGTCTATAAAATCGATACATTTTTTATGCGTCCCGCTACTCCTACCCCTTCGCACGTGTAAGATATTTGTAGCTTACCCTCCCCGATCCGATGTAGTTGTGTTTTCGAGTGTTTCCCAACGACGGCCTGGCCCGAACAGATTCCACTCCCACATCCCGCTGGACCGCAAACAGGGTATACCTACATATATAGTATATATCCAGTGTGACGGGCGGCGGTGTGAATCGGATTTTATTCGATTTTCATCTCAATTCCGCTATGCAAAATGCCTTTTTTTCACCGACGAACATCGACCGTTGAGCATAATCCGTTGTCCGTTCGATATATTGTGCGTATATATATTATTATTATTATTATGTAGTCACGACCGCGGCGAGACGCGAACCTTACCTACATATTAATATAATATGTAACACATATATATTACACAGTTGTACACAATATTATATACTATCATGTATACGTTATAGAATTATTATAAACAACACGACGGAGGAAAATAAAGCTTCACAATATTGACTAAGATCACGAGTTTATTGTACAGTTCTTTTCGAAACATATACACATATATCGGCTGTTTTATAACACACATATTGTGTATTTATAGTTTTTTTCACACAAAAATATTATCTATAATAACACTACATAAAAAAAGAAAAGAAAAAAATATATTTACAACATAAATAACACATATATATATAGGTACAATAACAATAATTATAATATAATATATTTTAAATATAAATTTCCTTTTAAAAATAAATATTTTTTTTGTGTGGTTATACAAAATTACGCAATAATAATAATAATAATTTATGATTTAATGTTTTTTTTTTAAATAATAATAAAAATAAAAATAATAAAAAATATTGTGACACTTACACATATTATGTAAGTATTATATCATCAGTGAGCTTTGTTTTTATTAATTTGACTTAAATATATAATAAGATTTTGTAATGGAGAAAAGGGGCGGTAGGGCGATTAAGGATGGTTATATATTTTATACAGCGAACGGGAGATACATATGACCCCATTACCGTGGATTTATACGTTAAATTTTTATTTTCTATGCGTGTAAACAATAAAATATAGAAAACTGTTTTCCGTGTAAAGTTTGCAATAAAAACAAACCCACGGGTTTCAAAATAAATGTGTGTATTAGAAAATGTATAATCAATTCTCGATGGCGCGGGGTGAGAGGATCGACTAACGAGAAAAACGTCGGGGTTGGATTTAGATTATACAATTACTACGCAATAATCAGTCTAGATTTATAACATAAATGTGATTTATGGAAAACAATAATATATATAAATAAAAATAATATGCAATATGTTAATGTTTGGAATGTCGAGAGACTCGGACAGAAAAAAATAAGTACATTTTTTTCCGATTACATAATATAACATTGTAAATGGGTATATAGGTAGGTACTGCAGTATACACGCGTATTGTATAATAATATGTATTACATTTCAATTTCTCCAACCATAATAGAGCACCACAAAAGTAATTAAACAAAAATAATAATAATAATATAACATGACGATAGTATAATTATATTATAATATACATAATATAGACGCGTAATCTCATATAAATATAAAGACAAATAATTATCGTGTAAGGATGGCAAACGAATGATTTATCGTCAAAACATTGATTTGATATATTAAAACACTTAAAAAAATTATACATACATAAACTATATATATAAATATATGTATTATACTCGTTCTGATAATATCATGTACGTTATATATGCGCGTGTGCTATGGCAATATAATCATCGTCAAGTCCGGAATATCGTCTCGAGATATGTGCAGGCGTGCAGCAGTATATATATAACAGATATATGCAACAGACGCCGTGTCGAGGACGCGAAAAGGATTGAATTGTGGTGTTAGATGGTATCAATGATGATGATGGTGATGATATGTGTGTGTTGCATTACATATATAGGAGGATATGACGATGTATATCATGTTAATATGCGTTAAAGACGAAAGTAAAAAAAAAAAAAAATGGCAAAATATATCATTTTTTTTTCTATTTCGTCGTCGTATATATAGGTAAAGTACTTAAGTATATATATATTTTTGTGTATATAATAACTATCATATTATTATTATGACGGAAAACCGTCATCGGTCAAGTGGCCGTCAACGAAGAGTCGGGTTGCGATAGATCGATTGAATCGCATTCGGGCGGCGGCGGTCTGGAGCTGCAGGCGCTCGTGGCCAGACTACTTTCGATGCTGTCGAAGAAAAACTCGTCGTCGTCCCTGTCGTCCAAGTCGCGAGGTCGAACGGCCATGGAATCCGGAGGTTCTTGTACTTCGTCTACAGCTGGCAGGACAGGCTTCTTGCAGGCTTCAATCAAACCGCGGCTCTGACGTACGAGGTTACGGCGCCGGAAGAGTTTCTTGGCAGCGGGCTGTGTGCAAAAAAAGGTAGAAAAACATCCGTAAAAATCGAGAACCGAAATCATTAAATCGTTAAATAAATTAATATATTATATATTAAATATACATGCGAGTAAAGCGTTTGTTAAATTTTTGACAAGAAAAATAATTAAAGCCAAAAGTAAGACCAATATAGGTAATAAGCGTCATACATTATGTAATAGGCTATATGGTAGGGATGAGTGCAGGTTGAAAAGACTATTAATTACTCTCGAATCTCAACATGTAAGTCTAAAGACGAATTTCGACTAAAAAATATACACTAATTATGGGTACCCAATATAACATGTACATTGTACATCATTTTATTGCATAATATTATGTGCAATATAAAAATTATTATTATATCGCAATATATATATAGCAACAGATGAGTCACCAGGGCGGAACTACATGTAGTGAGCGTGGAATTGCGATAATCGGCTTTGGTTGGTTAGGTTAAAAAAACTTTTGCAACTGACCCTCCCTCCCCTTCCGGACCCCTCTTATAGAATATATAAAAAATATTGTACACGGCGGAAGTTTTTGCACGCTATATGTCGTTACCACGTCGCAATTTTTTTTTCGAATCACTTATAATGCATCACCTCGTTATTGCCTACACTACTAATAATATTAGCTGCTTCTGTACAGTTTATCATGATTTTAAGAAAATTTTCCTTTTCTTTAAAGTGTTTGTTTTCGGGTTACGTAACGAAAAAACCCGACACCAAAGAGTATGATAAGTTGTACTATTATTATTTAGACATTTGGTTATGTAATTATATATATATTATTATTATATGTTAAGTTTAGGCGGTCACAGTTAAAAAATTGTATTATATCGAACGCGCAAGTGTACGTAGTTGTACATATCACGTAAAAGTTAGACGGCGGTCGGCCAATTTCTGACGTACCTACAACCATATTATTCGTTATTATTATACAATTATATACCATGTTATAGTACGTGTACTAAAATTATTATACTATTATCAGCTATATGCGTATACTGCATTACGCGTAATCGATTGCGACGAGCGTTAGAGAGAGAGAGAGAGAGAGAGCAACTATGCGATTTTCTTTTTCGACGGTTTTATATTACTACGTTACGTTTTGTGGAGAGATTTTGTTTATTTTGTCGTTAAATCATTTTTACTCGATCGCGTCGGTATATAGTATGTGCGTGTACGCACGCGAGCGAATGCTTTTGATTGGAAAAAATACCGAATAATCGTACAGCAATATATACGATATGATATCGCTTCACGTTATTATATACTTATATATATATATACATGATATTATGGTATATAGTATGAAGTATACCGTAATAAGGTCGAAAAAAATAAATACAATTTGCGTTTTCGGCCGGCGAATCGTGATCGTCCAAAGAAATCATATAAACTGCAGAAACATGGTTCCATGCGTGCGCCCTGTATGCCATTAAGACGTGTTTAGCAGATATTTATTTCTTCTCGCGGTATACATACGGTACATGCTGTGTTACGTTATAAGGCCGATTTTTATAGCGAAAAAAAAAACGACGTCAGCTGAGAAACGGATCCCGCGGAGCCAACGGTGCACGCACTGCAAAATATATAATATTAAACGCACACAACGGTTAATAACGCGTAGAGACGGAGTATATAATATTATATGTATATATTTATCTTTTTAAACTGTCATCTGCGCGAAACTCGAAAACACTGTAAGTCGCTATATAATATATCTAACATAACGAGCGCATCTCGTAACGGCTTTTTTGTCCCCTCTATCCTATCTAATAAATACTGCATTAATAGGCAAGTATTATTTATTACGTTCATCTGCAGGTTATGCTGTTGTATCTAAATATACCTATCTGCTATACCTATTATATGTGAAGTATAACGCACATAATACGCACATAGCGAGTGTGAATAAGATAAGAATTTATATTTTCTCATTTTAGCCGACCAGTATATACATAAGTAGAGGTACTTGACGTTTTTTTTTTAACGGGCGGGCCCTTAAAGGCTTAAAAACGTTTTCAAAAATATTGCGATCAGAACAAGATGTTAAACACACGTCAGCTGAATGTATAGATATTACAACGTATATGTGGTGCACGTCGTTGATTGCGCGATATAAATGAGGAGATTAGAGACTCGAGCCCAATGCGGAAATCGGTTAAAGTCTCGGAGGAGGCAAATTAATTTTTTTTCTTTCCGGTGAATTAAATGTGGACGCGCACATACGCATAATATATAATAACTAATAAGCGCACTGCTGCACACAGATATCGCGTTCATTTATTAAGCACACGTCGAGCCGCACGCGTGAAGTTTCTGACGACGATAGATTGTATTTTTGATAAACGTTTTACGCTGCGCTGCACATATTACACGTTTCGTTTCTATGTAAGGCGAGTGTGTATTTTGTCCGCGTACGTAGGATAATGTGTGTTTCCTCGACGTGCTGTTCATACTCTGTTCGAAATTCTTATCGAAAAGTTAACGCAAAAGATTTATAAAGAATTATATAAACTGTATGCATTTTTTCCAACAATCGTGCGATAATTATTATACTTCTAACGATAAAAACTTGAAAATTGCAGTACAAGCTCGGCATATACACGGGGCATCAACACGCAAAATCAGAGAGGGATTAAAGATATATCGATCGGAGAAATAAGAAATTGATAAAATAGACATAAATATTCGAATACGAACACGTAAGATATTTATTTTAGACAAACTAAAATAATACTTAACCGGTACAAGTATAAACGGGGTCAAGCACGAAAGTGTACCCTGTACATTGTTTGGTTACCTACGCGTTTACGAGCAGCATTTATATTTTATATTGTAGTACGTACCTAAACACGAGTGTTGTAGACCTGCACAGGAAGACACGGTCGGCTAAACGCGCGCGGTTGTTATTATGAATCGGTGTCGCAATCCGAAAGCGACAGCGACGGCATATATATAATATATACTATACAATACATGCGAGTTTCCTAAATAAATTATAATATTTACAGTTTACAGTCCGTATAACCTGTTGACGTGTGTACCCGCGTAACTATAGGTATATATAATATTATTATTATATCGTTTATACACGTCGACGTCGTCATGTCTGATCGTCAGTAGTAGATGTATAAGGGGTGTGATTTTCCGGGTTCAACTCATTTTCCAGAGTTATTTTCGTTACGTTGGATGGTTCATTGTGAATGAATATATAAAATCATATTTAATATCTACTTAAAAAATTCTCTTCTCCGCCTCACAAAAATAAATAAAAATCACGACAAGTTTATTACTTAAAACTAATTTATTAGATATATACATTTATTACCGCGTCCAGGATACGGTCCTGTCGCCGCGGAGCACGATGACCTCAACAACGGCGTTTAGCAATCGGCTAATATGATTAACGATTTCTCTCCTGCGAATTTTTAACGACATTTTACAACTCGTATGCATAACACCTCCTTCTCCGTCAATGCTACTACTCGCGTCATACCATAGTATACAAATATATATATATATTATATACCTAAACAACAATTCAAAACATGCGCTTATACAACCACTGCAGAAACAATGTCATTTGATTATATTCCGCCTGTTTTTTTTTTTTTTTTTTTAACGGATTCGATTTATTCTGCGGTAATTATAAATACATAACCCTACCGAAGTGGCAGTTCGGTCATGAAAATTCAAGTAGGGGTATTATATATATAGAGTGTTTTGAACTTCCACATAATATGGGCTTATTCGTACCCATGTAAACATATTCTTTACATCACCGGCCATCACTATGTCATCGCACAAATTCAGAATCATGTATAAAATCTTGCAACAATTTACAATAAAGTGCGTTACATAGAAAATAACATAAACGACATGGTCACGATGAGCGCACGTCGTTAAATAACACGCATGTAGTATTGTATAAGAAATTTGTTCCTATACTATAATAATATATCTACAGTTCTATTGGTCCCATATAAGTATTTATATTAAAATACTGATATACGTTTGGGAAATCTGTGACGGAAACGCCTCGAAAAAAGCGACTGCTTTGTAGTTGATATTATTATCATTATTTGTAATTGAACAGCACTATTGATCCGATGAAACTATTTACGGTACATGCTGTGGCATTATATATTAACGAACCAAAAAAAAAAAATAAAAAATCAGAAGAAGATTATGTGTTATACGTTATACCAACGCGTACGCGCCAAGTAGGTTAACACAAGCCGCAGAGAAAAACAAATATGTTTTCTTTTGCAGTCCTTTTCGCTATTCTATTAAATATGCAATATACAATAGAAAATTAAAATATTAATATTATAACATTTATAACTTATTATATTTATGAGTAAACCTGTTATAATATATGTAACACTGTTCTCGAATTAATCATATTTAACATTAACAAAAAAAAAAAAAAAAATGAAATTAGTACCTAACAAATTTTTCCTCTGATAGACCATATAATGTTGATTTATATAGCAATTAAGATATACCTATAATATAATAAACTATCATAAATGACACATGTTCGAACGTAGGAAAATTTCATTTATCTAGTCCAAATAGAAAATTCCAATGTACAAGCCACATTACCGTTTATTCGCGTAATTGTTCGTGGCTTAAAAACTATGAACACGGACAACCGAGACTTTCTACGTGAATTAAAAAAATATCAGAATATAATACAATAATATACTACATATATATATATATATTATATATTATACAAATATATCCAAACAATATACATTATAGACACGGGCGGAATTGCAATTTGATCAAGAAACCATACACATACACACACACTAATCATAAATAAACATAGATATAATATGTATATACATATTATTTATTAATTTGCAGCTGTGCCTTCATCCAAAATTAACGGATTAAACGTTTCGACTTTCGTTTTTTTTTTTTTTTTAATATTATAATCTTACCAGTGAATAATAATAGAAAAAAAAACATTAAGGGAACGCGATAACTGAGTATGAACGAGCGAGAGTTTATAATACAAATAATAATATACGATTTAGGTACAGAGATTATTACTATTACTGGGATTTAATAATACATCATTGCGGTACAAGGCATAAGCACGTCGTATAATATGGTATATAACGTAGATGAACAGCTAATCTGTTAATATATTTTTTTGTAAAAAAAATAAAATTCACGACTAGCGATGCGGGCCGATGGACGAGCGGAACGTGCGCTATTGAAATGTACATGGCAATCAGGAAGTGACAATTTCCGGTAGTACACTGTGCCGGCTACTATGCCGACCAGGGTTTATTTAGGTAAAAAAACCGAGAGGAACCGAAACGCGAATAATATTATGGACGGATGACCTGCCGGTTTTCGGACAACGACGCGACGCAATTAGCAACGATTTCAACTTTTTCCGAACAGGCAACGTGATTCGTCTGTCTAAACGACATTTTGCGGGTATTAATGGAATATATTTTTATATATATATTGTAATATAATGTACCGGGACATCGCGTCACAAAAATGCATAACAAGTATTATTGTTATTATTATTTCCGAAATGATTTCGCGGAGAAATTGTGTTAAAATTATTATTATCATATATACCCGAGAAGCTGCAACAGTAATAATGTACGAATATAATAAGAAATCTCAATCGCGCCGAATGAGTAAAAACTATTTATTTTCGTTGTTAATAACTTACAATATATATATATATATATAATATAATAAGTAATAACCAACTGATGACGACACGTATATAATAACATAATATACCTACCTGCCTACAACAACAATCGATGCGAAAACGTATTTTCTCTCGGACCATATAATATAGTATAATATATCTTTTGGAGCGCGTACCTATTTGTTGATTACAATCGTTACTAAAATACTATACTAAGTACAAAGAACACAAGTATACAGTACGCGATCACATATTATGTACAGAATGTTCGGTGTTACCGGCTACACTAATTATTCGGTCACTTATTATAATATGATTTCGAAAAGTGAAAATGTTTTTCTGCGGTTTGAAGTAATTTATTGGTTGGAACACACTACAAAATCAAATCAAATTGTTTAATATTTTTTTATTTTTGTAATTATTTACTTTTAAGCAGGGAGTAT
Source organism: Aphis craccivora (assembly GCA_009835225.1). Lineage (NCBI taxonomy): Eukaryota > Metazoa > Arthropoda > Insecta > Hemiptera > Aphididae > Aphis > Aphis craccivora. The sequence goes on along the minus strand of VUJU01001410.1, from coordinate 43,933 downwards.
AAAAGAAGTGAGGGTACTACCCCGCGAGTTTTTAAAGGACTACTTCACTGATCTCTAAACTTTATTAGGAATGTCGAAGTGTTAAGGAAAGACGAAATTAGAAATAAATTTATAGTTAAAATTACACATGGAAAACAGAAAAAAAATTTCAATCACATAAAACACAGAATTAGTGCGGTATTGTTCCAAATGGACTACTATCTGTTTAATACTGTATAATCTGTACTCTATACATTTTATAGTGTTGGGATTTTCGGCTATATATATAAAGGTCAGTCATTGTACATCCGGAAATTGAACGGAAGTAGAAAGTACGAGACTATTATTTTATATATACACCTACATAAAGCCATAAAGGTACTAAACACCGAACAACAATAAATTGTGCGGACGGACATTGTCGAAAACCGACGCTGTGCACAATTATATTGTTGTACAACGATAACGGACCGTAATTTCAACTCCACAAGCGATTTTGTATCGAATTGCTTTTTTGTTTTTCTGATAATTGCAAATCAATTTCAAGACGTATACCGTTGTAAAAAAGTGGCAGCGGCATCGTTTGTATGTTTTATAAATTATAATATAAATATAATATTAATAAAAAAAATTTTTCGGTGGCGGTATCGCGGCGCGTGTTCGAGTCGAAACGGGTGATATCAGTATATATATATATATACACACGAATACACGATAGTATGTAATATTATGTTATTGTCGTTGTCGTCGTCACGCAGGAAGTGATGGGGAGGAGCGAGGGGGGAAACGAATCGTTTTGAGTGAAAAGATTTAAATTAAAAATTAATGCTGCAGACGTTGCGGTTCGCATCTATATACATATTATCGTAAGTACGACGGAAAATTTTTATAAGCGTCGGGCACGCGTGGACACAGACTATATATATACATAATATATATATATCTACGAGCATTACATAGATGTATATATAAACTGCTGTACTAGGCACCGTTTTTGTCCTTGATTTCTCGAGTTGGGAAAAAAAAAAAATAAAAATAAAAAACCGAATGAAAAAAAAGAACAAACAAATTATTGTAATAATTATACGGTTGTAGCGTGAGGGGAGATGAGAGATGGTGGTGGACGACGACAACGACGACGGCGACTATGGGGCCTTGAATCTCTTGATTACTGCTCTCTCTCGCTGTCTCACTCGCATGTTCATACATAGACTACACGCATGCGCGCGTATTTTGTACATGCATACGAGGTATATACATAACCATAGGTCCTTTGTATATTATTTTATATAGCATTATATCGCTAACCAGACGCTAAAAAGAATTAACGGACCGTGGCGCATCGAAGATCGAAATATCGTTATAATTTTATTATTTTTATTGTCCGCATATACGTATTACACAACGCGGTTTTCATTATTATAATCGGACCGGCAAGCGGCAAAAAAAAAAAAAATCCTATTAAAAGTTCGACAAATACGTGACGATCGCCATCGAACATCATAATATCTAGTAAATCGACCTCGCGACGAACAACGGATTTATCGTATGGCGACCGCGGTATAGATGATCCTGCCCAGCAACCGCCGCCACCGCCGCTGTTTTCCAGGTTTACACGATTTCAAGGCAAATCGAAAATCGGTTATTTTGCAACGATATATACCTACCGAGTACCGACCAATCATTTATATGAGATCGTGCGGATCGAACAAGCGCGGCGCGATGTGATCGCCTATATACAATATGCATTGCGGTTTGAGGGGACTGAAGCGAGACAAATTTTTGCTCAAAAATACAACACCTACTTGTTCGAAACTATAATATCGTGGTCATAATTTATAGCGTACTCGGATTCGGATTCTCTATAAAAGTAAAAATTAACAATCCGAACGATCCTAAAATGATAAATACGTCCATATATAGAATTCGAAATATCAATAATGCATGATCTATATATTGCAATAAAATACGGTGAACAATGTGAACATAATGAGATTCTATTACTCGTTTAATAACTAAAAAAAGTATTTTGCCATGATGTATATTAACGAGCGTGTGGGTTATTCCGCATAAGTATTAGTTTACACGTTCATATAGAATAATAAAATCATAACCATAGGTAATAAAACGACTAAATATTGCCTAAGTAAAACACGCGTGTAAGTGGGAAATTCTAAAATAATAATGTGTTATACACAGCGAGGGAGATTATGCGTATAAGTAGAGAGACCTAAACATCGCATGCAAAAAGCCACAACTCTACAAAATAATGTTTATATATATATTATATTATAATATATATATATAAAAGGGCAAGAAGACGGTTATGTAAAATTTGAAACTTAGTAAAAAAAAAAAAAACAAAAAAAAAGACAAAAANAAGAAGACGGTTATGTAAAATTTGAAACTTAGTAAAAAAAAAAAAAACAATAAAAAGACAAAAAAAAAAAATTATCAGACTTACGGGTTCGGCCGACTTGAGTCGTCGAGGAGTGTGAACATGTGTGGTAATGGCGGGGACACGGTATACGTATATATGCATGTTGTATATGTACTATGTATATTTGTTTTACTGCGTAATGTCCAAAGAAGCAACCAAGCACACGTCGAAAAGCTAATCCTTTTTCGTATATTATAGTATATAACAATTTTTTTTTTTTTTTTTGGTGACTGCGATGTGTGATCGGAAACAACAGCGTGGTGCGACAATATATAATATATATATACGGTATTTATTAATAAATAAATATATATATAATACGCACATGTATATATATATATATATAAATATGTATGTATATAATATATTCGTCGACTTCGCAGTGAGCCCTGCACACACACACACACACACACACATCATATATTATATATACATGTACAGTATTTCGACTTATATCGGCGCGTGCGTGTGTGTGTGTGCGCGCTTAAGTAATATACGATATATATATATATACACGTGTGTGTATGTGTATGTGTTTGGAAACGTGCGCGTGCGCACACGTCGTAGTATCGGACGAGTCGTAATATTATGATATAATATGATATATATATATGTATACGGCCGAGCGTGTGTGTTTATAAAAGCCTTCCGTTAGGATTTCCGCATCCAACTGTTAAAAATGTTGGTGAATCTCTTGGCCGGCCGTACCTTGTTGGTATCGTCAGCCGCCGGCTGTTGCAGCTGATGACCCGCCGCCGACGAGGTCCTGTTAAAGTCTTTTGTCATCGCCACCGACGACGACGACGACGACCCCACGGAGCCGCGCTGGTGAGCGTGATTGTTTTGCGATCGGGCCCGCGTCAAGGACGCTCCACCGCCGGACGAATCCCTTCGGGACCTGTGTTGCTGCTGCGGGTGGTGATTCTGCGACGAGTCGGCCGATGCTTTGTTACCGCCGCGCTGTTTGACGCCGAAGCCGACGCCACTGCCGATGGACGAGCCGCCGTTGCTCCTGTTGTTGATGGACTCCCAGTTGCGGGGCAACGATTGGTCCGACTTGCATTTGGTCCACGACTGGCACTGTTGAGCGTCCCCTCGGTACGACGACGTCGTCCTGGACGGCACCGGGCACGACGACGGCTTGACCACCGGTATCTTGCTGGGCTGATGCTGCGAGCCGTGTCTGCCGCCGCTGCGGGTTTGATGCGCCGACTCGGTGCTGCTGCTGCCGCCGTTCTCGTCCTGGCTGTGGTTCAGGTGGTGGTTGTTGTTTGTGTGCGGTGTGGAGACCAACGCCGACGGCGTTCCCGGCAGTGCGATCTGAGGTAGAATCGGATTCGATGGCACCAGGTCCAGCCACTGGTTGTTGGCGGTCGCGGTGGCCGCGGTGCCGGCCGACTGAGATCCCGCCACGACGGGACCGTGTTGTTGCTGTTCCTGGTGCAACTGCAACAGCCTCACCCGGGCCATAGTCCCTTCCAGCTCGATGCGCTTCTCCTCCAGCTAAAACAAACAAACACGACGTCATCATACATGGTCAACCTCCTCTCTATGCCGACGCGCCACTAGCGTCGTGTCGCACTCACTTGGAATTTTAGCTCTTCGTTGTCCTCTTTGCTCTTGTTCAACTCGTTGGAAACGTTGCTTTTGGAAATGTTCAACATCTCCATCTGACGCACGAGATTCTGAAAAACAAAACGAGTTAACGATATTTTCAAGTTTTTCGTATTGCCTACAGTAAAGCGTATAATAATTAAACACGTCACGTGAAGCTTCAAACCGTAGGAGTTTAAACACCCTATTTAAATTAAATTTTATAGATTTTAAAATCGTGCGACATCATAAATGCAATAACATAGTATGACATTCGATACTTAATATATATATATATATATAGGTAATATTAATAACCATTAGTAGCAATTCCATAATGGTCACATACGTTTTCGAAACTATACCAATCGATTTTCGTGATTAGCGTGGATATGTCATACAGAAGCGTAATCGCATGTTATACTCGTTCCTGTTAAATATCATTATATACAACGTTTAAATACGTATATAGACGCGTATCGCGAAACCCATCATGGCCAATGTCATCGAAACCCCATAAATCTAATTCGCGTCGTACGACAATAGTCATAACCCGAACTGGATTACGCGTATAGATATATATTTTACTATAGTGTTTTTTTCCCTCTCATTCATTTACGTCAAACGTTATACGAGTTTTAATCTCGTCGAAGGGCGTTGGCCCGTTTTCATTCTCTGTACTATATACATCAGGTACACAGAGATTTATTATAACGTTAATTCGTCAATATTGCGAAAGTGTATAACACACACACACACACATTCACGAGTATGAGTTGAGGTCAGTTAATTATCGTCGGGCCAGCGACTCTACGAATGCTCGATACTTAGTTGTATTAAACTATACTGCATCACCACCACGGTGTCCCAGATGACCAAGACTGTGTTTCTAATTGGCTAGGTTTCCGAATACCCGGTGGCCGGTACAATAGTTCATGAGACTAGGTACCCAGGTTGGTAACGCTATAGACCATAATTTACGGTTATGATTATCGTTCTGCGTTCAGGAATCACGGTTACGTAACCATCTATATACCAATTTTACCTAAAGTTTATTGTTTCTCGAACAAAAATGTATATTCAAATTCAGAAATCATCAGCGCGATCGTTATACGCGTAAAACGGCGTTTAAAAACATCGGACGTTGTACGAATTCATTACACGGTAATAATATCCCATTATATAGAAATAATAATAATATTACCGTCGTTGTAGTCACCAACACGGAATAATTAATTATTATCGGCTCTACACAGCGATTTATTACTATTGCATTTCGATGACAATATAATATATATAAACATATAAATCATGAGTTGTAGAGATAAATAAAAACGTGGTATCCTTGAAAAGTGCATAATCATATTCGTATACGCGTGTTTAGAGATGAAATATTAAAACGGCAATACGATCCGCCTACCGAAAAAAAATTAAAAGTCGAAACAATGCAGACCTTTACTATACAATAATAGGTTTGGTGTAATAAATTGGAAACGCGTGGGCTTACGCACCACTCGCAGTGCACGTATATGGTCAACTTGTGACGAACTTGAAACTTCAATGTAAATATATGTCAATGTGGGTTCAAAAACAAAATGTGTATAGTGCATAATAATAATGATAATAATGACAATACGAATGTACACTACGACACGACAAAAGGGGTTCTACAAAACCGGTGGGCGGTCGATTAATATTACCGAACAGTCTTTCTAGTTTTTAAATGTTTTTTAACTGGACACCCTCGTGTGTCTATTCACTCCATCACAATCACTAGAAATTATATTATATTGTGTTTATAGACGTCGTAGCATCATCACTACAATCATTTATTTTCTATATATATATAGCACTTAACTGCGTCCGCAATTATTGCACTCTAACGACGACATTCAACGCGCGTACTTATCGAAAGTGTTTAATGCGGGTTTGGGAGCGTGTCCAAAAAAAGTCAGCAGCAATTAAAATAAATATAATCATAAATCATCTTTAACTGTTTAATAAAAAGTGTTACTTTATAGAATAAATTGAAACCAACTGATAGATATAATAATATACTAATATAAAAGCAATGAAATATAAATTATACATAAGTCATTAACGCCAATTGGAATATAACACGACGTACTGTAAGAGGAGAGAAAAAAATTAGACATATTTTCTTATTGACCACAAATCTTATAGTGAAAATCTATGTATCACGTACCAATTATGGCAATATCTTCTAAAGAAAATCGCATCCGCTCATTGAGGGCGAATGCGCCGCAATATTAGAGTTACATTATGGTCAGCGTAAAACACGTGATTTAAATGTAAACATGATTTCGGATTGATTTTCTACACACTTTAATCCCTCATAACATTCGGTCGTATAAATTGCGCTTTGATCTTATATTCTCGATTTCTCTATATAACCTGCAGATTACGTGTGGTATTGAATCGAACCGCGTGTTTGCGAATAGAAAACTTTTAGCACGCCTTTTAACCACAAAGAAAGTATCTAAACAAATAATTGTTGCAAAATTGAAAGCGTATATGTTTATTACTGCACGAGGAAAATCGTATTAGAGATAATGTGTATATAATATTATACATTATTTATAGGAAGAACGAGAGCATACTTCCAAAGTTTGTCAACTGGAACCGTTTGAAAACGTTCATTAGTATTATAATAATATAATATATTATGTATTGTTCTCTTTCAGCTATATCATTTTGTAAGGAGAAAAACGGATTTACGAGTCGTCTTCTGGGCGCACGAGACGGTGCGAAAGTAAAAAAAAACCTAAGGTGACGACGAGTGATGACTCATCACAAAACAGTATAATAATATTTTAAGTGAGCGATGTGAAAAGAAAAACACGCAAAAACAATGTAAACTCAAAGAGTAATCCGCGAAGGCAGTTGAAAAAAGACTTAAATTTTAAAAAGAAAAGCTACGACTATGAACCCGCAGACAACCAAAATTACAAAGAATATTATGATCGCATTATTTTACCAACATTATTGCATACTAAATTCCGATTTGACGGAGTTTATCGTAACAAAACAGAATCAGTGCTGGATCTATGTCACGGAAAATCGGGGTACAACTGCAAATATAGGAGGCTCCTTAACAAAAATTGTTATTTATAATTATTCATAATATGATGAGTTTCATAAATCATGGCTAATACCGGGCGCAGGTAGTTATTTTATAATAAATATTTTTTTTATTGAATTTTACCACTATATCATTTCCGATAAAAATTATTTTTTTATTTTATAGCTCACCTCTTTCTCATAGGACACGGTGATGAGGTGGCGCTGGAGTTCGATCGGATTGAACGTTTTGAGTATGGCGGCCAGCGTTCGTTTGGGCAACGGCGTGCCGAATCCCGGCGCGTGGGGTTTGCCGATCCTGTCGCCGGGACTGCTGACGACGCCGTCCAGAGCGCCCAACCGTTTGGCGAACGTGGGCGACCCGATGTCCTGCAAGGGCGGCGATTGGGCTCGTCCCTCCAGATTTCGGGAAATGGGATCGGACGGTCGGACCAGCAGGACCCTCCTGGACCGGTGGCGGTCCTGGCCGTCGTGGTCGTCGTCGACGATGGCGGACGACGAGGACAATGACGCGCAGGACGCGGACGACGAACCGTCGTGCAGTTTGCCGCACTGCAGTTCGATGGACGACAGGTTGCAGGCCGAGTGTTGGCTGGGCGTGTAGAACGCGTCGCGGCCTGCCGACGACGAGCTGGGCCCCGTCGACGATTCCGGCTGAACCGGAGCGAAGCCGCCGGCGCTGCCGTTATGACTAGATGACGATTTTCTCGCCGCGACCGTCTCGGCGGCTATGGCGGCGGCGGCCGACGGCGATTTGCCGCCGCACAGCCGTTCTTCGAGCTCCCTGTTCTCGCACACGACAGCCTTGAGTTCGGCGAGCAGTCGATGGATTTGCGCGGCGTTGGACAGGCTCTCCGCTTCCATTTCGGTGACCCGGTCGAGCAGCGCGTCCCGTTCGCGTTTCACGATCGCCACGTGCGCCCGGAACACGTCGTAATCGGCGCCGGTGGTGCAGCAGGTGCGCTGCAGGTCTTCGCCGTCCAGCGGCCCCGACTGCAGGTCGTCCACGCTCCGGCACGGCCGCAACCGCAACCGGCGCCGGCGTCGCCGCAACCGTTCGTCGTCCACCAGCAGCCGGTTCTGCAGCGACTCCACCTCCAGCTTGAGCTTGGTGCCCTTGTCCTGGATCATCTCCAGCAGGCTCCACAGCTCGTCCTCGTCGTCGTCCTTGCCGCAGTTCTTGGTGGTCATCGTCGTCCGCGAACTCGTCGAGCTGCTGTCCTTGCTCTCCGTGCAGAAACCGCTGTCCTGCACGGTGCCCACCGACGAGGCGGCCGCCGGTTCGCCGCTCTTCGGGCCCTTCCCGTGACTGTTGCTCCGGCTACGCGGTGCCGCCCCTGACGCGGCCACCAGCCCGACGCCCCCAGATCCACCGCTTCCGGACCCGGCTCCACCTCCGGCGATCCATCCGGACGACGGGCCCTGCAACTTCCGACGGACACGCACCCCTGGCTCCCAACGGCTCTCCCCGGAACCGACGCCCTGCGACCCCGAGCTCGGCTCCGGGCTGGACGCCTGCTTGTGACGCAGGTGCGGGAACGTGTCCATGACCAGGTCCCTAAACTCCAACAGCGCGCCGACCTCATTCTGTAATTCCTGAAACATTCCAAACGATATACATTCGTCAGCCGATATATATTATACTGCACATTACACACGCACATATATAATTATATTTATGTATAGCCGAGCGATAAATATTGCTAAAACGTGTTGGAGCAGGCTATAAAACGCGGTTATATACGGTATAATAATTATATGCGGTATATATTATTATTATAGTTGAACGGGTAAAATTTTTACATTTTTCAACAATAAACTGTACAGTTTAAGTTATTATTATAAGCGTCCCACATTTTTTTCTTCGAAATATATATTATGTATTAATATGTAGGTACACACGTCAAACGGGGCAGATCGTTTGCAATATCTTTTTGGACGAAACCATAGTTGGTCTTGAGATTCGATCAAAAATAATAATTATTCGTTATTATAGTACACTATATATGCACTTCTATTCCTAAACACATCAAACGGATAGGTTTTATTTATTCAATTGGTGGGACTCAAAACGTGAACATAATATATTCCTGCGAACCATATATAAAACGTATAGTCTAATCGTGTATACCATATCTGCACATAAACATTTTTATTATGATTAAGACCAAATTAAAAATGTTTCTATTAAGCATTTAAAATCGCACTATTATAAACACCCACATTTTTTTCTTTATCGATTACACATCCATACGCAAAGTATACGATAGTTGGCACGTGCGATCTATACAAAGAAAAATTTTCTTAGGTGAAATATTGCATTATTATTTAGTATTTAAAATAAATACTTGTAATTGACACTCGAATAATTTAAATTAGTTATTAACGAAGAAATAATTGTGTATTTAAAATAAATGCCAAACCCACCATTATGATGATTGTACATTTTGACTCATTAAAAATAATAGTAAGCACCCAATAGTCGTAATAACAATAATACTTAAAATTATTTACGAAAAAATAATAATAAATCGTTCATGAAGTCATTGAATTAAAACTTATTAATAGTAATAATACATTTCAAGGTCTATTAAAATTAAAAGAACAATACAAATTTAAAATATAACTCTCACTATGACTATTATAAGTGACCACATAAAAAAAAAAAAAATAGAAAACCTTGCAAATAAAATAATGAAACATTAAATTGCCCGATTTTTTTTTAACGAATAAAACGTAATAATATTTTTTTATTATTATTACTATAGTTATTTTATAAACCCACACTTCTGTGGTATCATAAATATACATAGTACCTAAGTATGAGGAAAAATACAATGTAATATGTATTTAAAAAAAAAAAGTTAATTAATAAGTTCTAATGGAAAAGACAAACAACACAAGACATATATTTTATTATTTATTGAAGAATCATTCAAATAGTTTGATTTCGATATTATGTAAATAATTTAGTTAATTAACGTATTAATTAGGTACTTTATAATAAAATTATAATTTATAGACACATTTGTAAAGTTTGATGCAATAATTAGTTCATTATATTATAGGTACCGTGAAATAATGTAGTTATATCGTCATCTATATATAGTAAAGTGCGAAATATTTATTTATGATATTATGTTATATTAAAAATGTAATAATGTAATAATATTAGGTATATAGTTTTATGATATGTCGTTATAACGATAGGCGTAATAAAAACTGCATTGTTAAATATTATCTCAACAATACACGGCGTATAATATTTTGTTTTGCAAACATAAATTCATTATTAAAAAAAAAAAAAAACTTTTGGTCTTGATAAATTTTTGTATACTAGGCAATGTATAAATAAAGTTAAATTACTTTTTAGATTTTTAACCACGAAAAAAAGACAATACTTGACCTATTTTTATGCAAAAAAAAAAATACCTACAATTATTTTTTACGATTATTTTGTTTTATCTATTTATAATTCAATGTAAGAACATTAATCAAAAATAACTTGTAAAAGAAATTGAAAATCTAAACTTGCTATGATTCCTATATGCCTGTATACGTACATCATAGCTGATTTTACTTTCAAAACACGAAATTCATTTATGATCATGACGATTTTGGCTTTAATAAACAGAAAATCGAAAGGTAAAACTTTTGTTTTACCTCATTTGTCGAAAATATACGAACCGGTTAAGTGGGTCACGCATACAAGTCTCGTTTGTTAGATTATCATAACCAAATAATAATAATCCCGGTTAAGGTAAGGTATTTATGTATTTTAAATATTATGGCCCGAGGAAAATAAATTTCATTAAATGTTCTCAAATAGTAAATAATTTATTGAAAGTGGAATTGTGAATAAACCACGTAATTATAGGTATAAGTTTACCGATTTATTTTCTAATAATCAATATTTACAACATTTTAAAACACATATAATAGGCAATAGCATTTAAGTACACTGTATACCTGCACGAAAATAATATTTTCAATCAGGATGTTAGAAATAATATAATTTAAGTATTTTATATTTTAATACAAAGAATTTCCGCTTACGTTTTAATAAGAAATAATATCTATCATTATTTCATATTTAAGTATTTGATATTTATCAATATTCAAAGGAACGTGTGGTAAAGAACAAAATTATAATAATAATTATATCAATACAACTTAAATGTAATATGTATTGTATTGTTATCAAGATACGAAGTTAAACGAATACGTAGAAAAACACAGTGATGTTGCAATCTATTTAATTTTTTAATATCAAAAGTATTCTAAGATTCTTACAATTACAGTGAATTACTGCATAAAGATTGAATGAATATTATAGTTTACAGTTCACATTAACATAATGAAATACAATTATTCAAAATTATGAAACTGCCTTTCCATTAGAAAGAATTATTTACGACATTTTTAGTATTTAAAATGATCCCATATATTATTATATAATAATATAAGCAACATATCTACTGAAATTAAAATAACCTTTAGTAATTGAGAATAGTAATAGGCCAATGTAATTAATATTAAATAACAAATTTAGAAACACTCTAATCGTATTATATCTTCTTTATAATTAATTGTTTTATATACCGACATATAGCAATTATAACGAGATGATAATTATCGATTTTGAAACACGTCTTGTGCAACACATTAGTTGCTAAAGAAAAAAAAACAAAAAAAAAAAAATTGAAGTACACCGACCTGTAGAGCGAGGATAGACTTTGCCTGTTCGTTGATGAGGTATTGAAAAGGCACAGCTTGTGCCGCCGTTCTGTTATTGTGTTGAATGAGCTCGTCGCCACGGCAGTCCATCCCACAGGGGCTCGAGGCCCCTCAAAGTCTGTAAGCAAAAAATATTTTTAGTTCATCCAAACCGAAACTATTTATTGTGATATATACATAAGAAAACGGAAGCTGTATTTGGAAAAAGGTTGTTCAATATTGCGTATACATATAAGAAATAATAGATGCGTTAACGGTCTAAAACGGATTCGACAAAAACTCGTTTTCACAGAGTATCATATAAAGTATACTATTTTAAGTACATAACGACGTAACATATTATTGCAATACATAAATCCTATTTTATCGAATCGGCCAATTCCGGTTATCGTAATAATCACGCATACATATAGATACGTATTACCTATAGTACCATTAAAATTCGCAAATAAGAAATAACAATATATTCAAGGCGATCCTCCGTGGGCTGCGATTTCGAATATTACATTCAAATTTTATTTTTTTTTCTCGAACACGACCCCACTCGGCACACACTCGCGTTACAAATATACACGAATTACGCATATTATATACAGTAGGTATACACCGCAATATAATATTATTTTAGATTTCAGTACAAATCAGTGCTGGTCCACCGAACGCAATAGGTATATAATATTATACACAACGAGCATAATGTATTATAATATAATATAAGCACACTTTCCTGTTATTTTAACATAAATATATACAATATGTGTGTGCATTACACGTTATGGACCGTTCAACAACAGTCCTGCTGCATTTCGAACACAACTGTTTTCTGTATTTCACGCATTATTAGCTGCTGTCGTCGACGTATACGAATATAATATAATAATATGTTCTTTTATATGCGCACCGAGACCAATCGCCCGTGGACATTATTTTTTAGCTTGTCGTCCGAAGTCACGGCGGCATAACCCCTCTCGGACGGTAAGGACGACGTGGAGAACTTCTCGCGTTCCGTATAAGGATATAAATAATGAAAAAAATATGATTTCGAAAAAATCACAAATCATTATGAATACATACACAATAATATAGGTACTTCACCGAGAGAATATATAAATAGCACAACTGTGCATGTGTACGGACGGACACGAACGATATCATTTGTATTGTATCCGGTACAGATGAAAAATTATTTCGAGTCATCGGAACCTGTGGTCAATTTCCAGCTCGCTGAAACCGCTAGTCGATCACACGCTCGCGCACACACATACCGCCGACGACCTGATTTCGTGCGATATCGAAGGAATACGCTATTATGTTATATCGTATCACAAAAATATCCTATATTGGTGGTAGGTTAGAGGTGTGTTATACTCGTCGACGGCCACTTACGATAAGCGTCGTCGTCTCCGATCGATCATTTATCGCAAAAATAAATGTTCCCGTGTACCAGACAGTTCTCTATAACACGACGACGACCTTCTACGCGAAATAAAATTTACTATATTTAATTAACTGGTTTCGTAACGCTGCTGTTGCTGCTGCTGCTGCTGCTGATCTGCACCCACTCTCCACGGATTCAAAAATAAAACCAACGAAATCGAACCAGTCTGGAAACCCCGAAATAATGGCACGCCGCGGCCGTGAAAGTCGTATGTTACGCTGCGGTAACCTATAAATGAATACCTACCATCGACGTTATATTATTATATGTATATCGAAACGTCAGAAACGTACCTGTATACAGTATACACGCAGTCGAATTTTTTACACTGCTATATCAGTTTCAGCGCGTCTAGCCGGTAGAACTTCGTAGAATCGTAATCGATTCCGTAAAAGAAAAAAAAATTTAACTTAAAATGCTAAAATAATAATAATATAAACGTAATTTTTAACTAATTAGACCATGTGAACAGACGATTAACGTCATGTCCGCGCACGCTTTATTATAACGTACCTATTACACTAATTACCACGTCGTCGGGATGGCCTAGATAAAGACTTTTAAACACACACAATAGCCGTACACGCGTATAAATACGAACATATAATATTATATTATGCTATTAAAAGTGAACGTCTCTCGAAAATACGGAACAAACGTAGAAAAACATCGTTATTGTTCACGGACTCTGTCTGCGATCTAGATTAAGCAACGCGGAAAACAACGAATCCTAACAAATATATAATACTAATTAATAATTTTAATGACCGCCGTTTTGCGCGCAATAGGATTAAACGGGTAGGTAGACAATACAAGACTTTGGACAATAACGCCGCACGTAACACCGATGTGAATATATTAATGACAAATGCCGAAATGCTACGCGTTAGGTAATCGGTCTATGATGATAAATGATAATAAAATGTGTATTACGCTCACGCGTGAGTATATAATATGCAAAAATATATGCGTGACGCATTTAATCGTTATCGAAATGAACGCGTGTTTTAAAACGATTTACGATTCGTACAAACAAACATTGCTGAATCGCAATACACCCAAATAGGCCGTATGGTAATCTATATAAACGTATAGTACATTATGCACAAGTCGATGAGATGTGCGTCCTAGCTGCGCTGGCGGGCGACGGAAAACAAAAATATCTATTTTGAAAAATCGATATCATAATATAATAACGAGTATAATGGTTATAAGTAATGTATTATGTATAATATTAATCATTATTAACACGTCGATGACGATAAATATTAGTATAAATTTTTCTATAATATAATAGGAATTGTTGAAACTACAATACAGATCGTAGTAAACATCATTATAAATGATATTAAGTATCATTACGATTTATGATAGGTAGGTAGGTACGTTAATTATTATTAACGGACAAAGCACCTATACAGTTTTTGCAGAGCAGATGATGGTAACCGTATACACAATTTTCCAGTTATTTCCGTTGCTTTTGTTATTGTAAAGAGTACGCGGTAATAGAAAATCCGGTAACGCCTAGGATATAAATCGTTAAAATTACAAATATCTATAATGTATTATGAGTGTATACTGTATACATCATCACGTAATTGTATGATATCATATATAAAACATGTTTAATGATAAATTATAAACATTTGAAGAAATAACAGTGAACACGAAAACACAATATCGCATGTTACGGCCAAATCGTTACACTGCAGATGAGGTTCAAAGATAACATTTTATAGCCTTTCCGCTTTCGAAAACTAAAACTGTAAGCTAAAAAAAAATAAAAATGATAAAAATAAATACACAAAACTAATTGACAAGAAGAGCATCTACACAATAACTGATAATAAATAATTTCTAGAACTAAAAAGAAAAAAACCATAAAAATAAAGCAGTTAGTCGACTACAAAACAGGATATAAAATATTAATGGACTTATTTAAAATAGATAAAAAGATTATTCAGAATAGATGACTCAATGACAATTAATGGTGGATTAATAAAAAAAAGTTATTACTATCATCACTTATTGATTACTAATATTTAGGTACTAACAAATAAATAAAATAAATTTGATAAAATAAAATTTTATATTTCACTTCTATTTGTATCTATGACAAACCATTTTTACTTACATTGTGTTTCTAGAAGCTACAAAAAATATGCGAATGCTAATGAATCTATTAAATGAATCGAACGATTTGTGGTCTAGTGGTTATTATACTTATTATATTAATTATATAGAGAAAAATAATTATAGTAAAGATTGAAAAACAATGTTTTAAACAAAGCAATTTGCCGCCCACCGCTGTTTCACGATGTATAAATAAACATATACTAAAAAATGTATTAAATATACTACGATCGTAAACAACACAATAAAATATAATTTTTTAACACCAAAATCAACTGATTTAAGAATAGCCATCGACCATCGTCGTTTGTATAATATAATATTACAATATGCGCACAGCGCGAGCATTTCCGTTTATTAACGGTAAGTAGGACACGCTGGCACAGTCTTTTCTTCAGCATTCGTTCTCGCGTAATAAAATTAATTTTTATCATATTATTATTTATTTAATCTATAATAAAACGAATAATAGACAGATTATTAATTATGCATTGGTGTAAATCATCGAAGATTTATCCACCGATAGATCATAACTACCCCTTATTAGTTTGATCGGATTAATATATAGTTACTCTAGTGAAATAAGTCTAAAGTATTCTCAAAGTTATTGGAAAAATATATTATAAGACTTGGGCCGCACACTACGAATATAATTATCTACGCTTCAGCAGAATAAAATACAAATCATATAAAAAATCATAAGCGACAAAAAAAATGAATAAATAAACAAATTTTAAATTAGTAAAATACACAATTTAAATTTACTTTAACTATATTGTTAAAAAACCAAAAATAAATACTAAAAGTTCAACTATGATGGACTATATATATTGCCCATTCAACCATAATAAATACCTTATTCCTATGTAGCGGGTGACAGAAATTCGGAAATATATAGGTATTAATGTAATACCGGTAATTGACAAGGGAACGACGCCCAGATTTTAAATTAATGGACAAATCGCAATACATTATAGTTAATAGAACCTGATATATATATATTGATGACATAAATGAACATAGTTGACATCGTTTTCGTGGACATTAAATACTGGTCGTCGATAATATTATTTAAAATTTATCCTTGCAGGAAATGAAAACACGCTTTAAAACTTATGATATCATAATAATATTACAGTCCGATTCTTATTCTTTTGATTTTTTCCTCGACCAAAGTTAAGCAATAAATTCTCTAATACACGGCCTACTTATCACGTTATACCAATAGATATTACAATAACACTTCATCGTGACAATGTAGGTAGACATAAACATTTTTTTCATATATAGATTTGTTGAAGAAGAAATTACACTTATGTCTAAAACCGGAGGGAATTTAAAAGAAAAGTAAAAAAAAAAAAAAAAAATGGAATACTTTCCATAGTATCATCTATAGATACCTATACCAATTAGTTAGAATAATGAAGAAAGATTTGATTATTTTAGATTTGTGTCATGAAAATCTAAAAAAGAACGTAGGGGAAAATTACCGTGGAAATGATCGTATACTTAATGTTAATGGTAGACAAACAAAGGAGATTTCTTTACATAATAATATTTTAAGATTTTATCATACTTCGGTTTCTAGGCGTTAAAAACGACAACGCCGTGACGCCTTCGCGAGCCGCGACGCGCATGAGCCACAAGGACACTGCGTAGAAGGGAGACGGTGGCAGACGGTGTCAGATAGCCTTATGTCACATGTGTTCATTATTTATTTATTATTTTCAACCCGTTGTTTGCTAGCGTCGGGGTCGACCAGCTGTCAAGCGTTAGGCTAAAGGGACCTATAGTGTAATATTTTAAGAAATCGACAATCAAGCTTGTTATGATTATTACAAAAACGGTGGCAACAGGCGATTAGATTGTACAGCGGACCAGCAAGAAAGTGCATTTCTATATTTACAATAGTACGGGTGTCTGAAGGAAAGAGGAACGAATAAACAAACAAATCCTTTTAAACCCATTTTTAAACCATATACTCGTAATATAACTTCTGTGACCTACCATCTAACAACAGTGCTAAAAGAACGACTATAAAGGACAGACAATTAAAAATATAAGACACAAAGATATTTATCGTAACCGCTCCCTGAGTATTCTTATTCAACGCCGCCGAATTGATAAATGTAATAAGGAGATCGCCCTCCGACTGTTTATAAAAACTATGCGTAATGTAAAATCGTAATAATTGTAAATTATTTCATAATACTATATCATCTTGATTTCGACCTTAATACGAAATGAAACTTAATAAGTATCTATTTTCATGACGTGACATCTGAGAATTATTTAAATCAGTAGGTAATATCGTAATTCAGTATTACAGCGTAATTTAAACTCCACTCATATTACATAAACATCTTAATTTAATGACACTTTTATGAATCATATAATACATAAATGTTTTATGTTATTTTTCACCAATGTATTTTAAAATAATATCCACAAATATGTAGTATAATTTAATCAAACTACTTATATATATTTAAATGAACGATATTAATCCTATCTGCAAATGTTTGAATTATTTAATATCGTACGCATTATATATAATAAATATATAATTGATTGTTAGTTTTGAAATATTTCACGTTCTCAACAATGGCCCAAGTTTGGCCCATATTCAAGTTATTGATTTACACTCGAGTTAAATCAACAGAACGCTATCTTTTAATTATAATCATACATAAAATATTTAAAATATTTAAACACGGATCTCCCACAATAAGCTAACACGTCAAACGCTGAAACGCGTAATATATACTGTTTTCAATCCTAACAGATTTTTTTATAATTATGTCACTTTGATAATTACAAATACCCAAAGATAATTTATAAAATGAATTCAATAAATATAATATATCATAAACTAGCTATTACTATTCATAATTTATATATTATAATATATTATATACTATTTAAAAAATATTAAATTTTCATAAAGGCATAATAGGTTTATTATGATAAATCTGTTTTAATAAACCCGAAAGCAATATATTCTATAGTTAAATCGATGTGCAATATAATAACATTCTTTAAACAGGTTTAACACACATGAAATGTGTGACCGGGTTAACGAAATGCATACATGACATATATATACAATAATATTACATATTATACTAGGTAGTACAAGTTACGTTATTTTTTCTTTTTTTGTATAATTTATACCTATATATATTTAATATTTAGTCAACAAATAACATTTTTTTTTTTTTACAAGTAGAAATATTTTTATCACATATACATCTACAAGATGTGTGTGTGTGTGTGTGTGTGTGTGTTCGTACAGAACTATAATCTACTATTATACCTTCGTTAATAGAAAATAGAATTATTTTCACAATATCTTTAAACACGTATTATGAATATATAAATGTATATATAACATATCTAAAGGGAAATTCGCCGTGTGTGACATCCGCGAACAGTATAAATTCATTCAATGGAAACTTTGCAGCGGAATTTATCCGTCATTCTCCACCGCGTATTGTTATACCTACCGTATTTCTACCACCAATTTATTTTACCCGTCATAATTTTACCATACCTACCATTTGACAATAATGATTACATTAATAACCGGAAAACCGAAGTATTATTAAAAAGTCTAATTCACTTTTGTATAGACGTTTGTCTCCGTACACATGATAGTACTTACATATTATATGTATTAGTAATAAACTGGAAAATAATATAATTGCTACATTGTACACTGACATATGTATATATTTTATCTAACGGCATCTTTTCGCGAATACGCAACGCGTTATGCTTAATATGTACTAAAATATACTACTCGTATTAACTATAAGCGTGTGCGTGCGCGAATATTATATACACACGCGCGTTCGTAATTATATAAATCAGGTCTTATATTATATTATATGTATAGATAGGTATAGGAGAATAGGTACCTATGATGATAATAACTGCGCAAGACCAAGACGGTTAAGATTTGATCGGGAATGTAAAAACATCATGTTCGCGGATTTTAAAATTTGTTCGTAAAGATAACGCATCGGAAACTCAATTACACGTGAGTAGAAAGCGAATACAGCGACGATTTTGTTTTAATTATCAGCAGCGATCTATAATGAACTATTCGGAAGGTGAATCGTCTACTTCTTTTCGTCTGCAGTTTCCTACACTCCAGTTTCCTTTTTCAGTGACGTAAAGGTCGCTAGCATATCTTATTATAAATATAATATAATATATGCGTGTACCGAATGTAGTATAATTACGCGCATATTATACAGTTTTTTTACAATAATTTTTCTTCCTTTTCGGAACGGCAGATAACTATATAGGTACGCGCGGTACATACGGCGACGTCTGGGACGATCGCGATGTCAGAGAAAGTTATATACGCGTACCTATTTGTTATTATATATGGTATTTTAAAGGAAAAAAATAAAAATGAAAGTCGATATATTAATATGGCCGGATATCATGATGGTCATTTGTGAGGATTCATACGGCGGGTATATGGTATGAGTACCTACATATAAAATTGTATCCGCACGCATTGGCATCGATGACCTTTAAAACAATAGAATGTCAAAACAGCCAAGACCAGCTCTAAGCATACGTGAAAGAAAATCCACAAAAAATATCGAGGTTTATATGAAAAAAAAAATGTTTGATGAAATATAGAGAATGAGCACAAATTTTTTCATCATCTTATTATATTATTATATTAGACATTCTCAATTTAGCTTATAGTACCAAATAGTATTGTATATACATTGTTAAATTTTCAAATAAAATTCATAAAAATGACTTATTGTACATACGTGCAGCAATTGTTTGTGAATTGTAATTGTAAAAATAGTATTATAGCTAGGAATGAATAGTGTGATTTATTGGAGTGATTATCAATCTACAAATATTAAAAAATACTTTAGAAGTACTTGAAAATACATAGACATAGGTACATATACTTGATATACTTGAAAGTCTGATGTAGAAAAAATTTAATAGTGGTTTATCTCCATATAATTTTATTATAACAGATATGTTAAATTTTTTCTGAATAATCTGTGTGAGATAAGTATAAGGACTTAAATTTATCAATAATTTAATTTTTTTTAAATTTTAAATTTAAATTTAAACTTCATACTTTATTAATGTTTACATAATAAGAGTTTTTGTCCAAGTACTATATAATAAATGTATTTTATACAGGGCGTCCCGTCAAGTTTACTCATATATTGCAACCTAACCCATATTACAATATCACCTGAAATAATGGAGAAATTATAATTATGTTGTTTTTTTTTATGGTTTACAAGGATGAATACTATAAGTATTTCCTTTTTAAATTAAATTTAATGTTTTTATAAGTAAGTTAAGAAATAATATTTTATTTAATTATAAGTATATTCCAAAAAAATCAGATCTTTATTTTGTAGAATTTTTTTTTTAAAAAATTTTGACGTTTCAACATTTGATTTTCATTATTTTTTCTAATTTTGATAAACATTTTGTAAATATTTAATATTTAGAGATATAATTAAACATATGGTCCACGAGCTTATGCAGACGGCGAATGCTCTGTGTGACCCACAATAAACTTTTCTCAAACCTAAAAAAATATATTAAAAATCACCATGATGCTAATAAAAAAAATTTTGAAACGTCAATATTTTCAAAAAAATAATAAAATAAAATATGAAATACTAGTAGTAATTATCCCTGTAAATCTTATAAAAAAAAAAAACAACTGAATTATGTTTTCTCTCGGTTTTCTCCATTATTTCAGGAGCTATATCGCAATAGGTAGGTAAAACCTCACGGGGAACCTATATAATATATATATATATACATTATACATATTATATATTTATATATAATATATAGTTATCATTATGATTAATTGCAAAACCAAATCTCAAGTATTCGATAAATTACAATCTGTACGCAAAACAGCAGAAAAAGTGTAATAAAAAAAAAAAAATAAAAAAATACAGTGAATCCGTTCATCGAAAAGCACGTAACTGTATACGGCATCGAGGTGCTACCTACGTTTATATTATAAAACTACAACAGTTATTGCGAGATTGTTTTTTTTTTTTTTTACGACTCGGTCTGTATAATATAATATAATATATTAATATAATAATATACAGATTTTATTCGACAACCATACGACAGCAGAAAACCGTAATACAATTAAACATAATATAGGACCAATTTTTTAGGATTCCGGACAATCCGACGATGCATGTGCAATGAAGAATTATAATAAACAACCTACCCTCCCTCCATTACAATTTCCTAACATAACGTAGGTACGATGTATAACCGTCGACCATAGTACCTATATATATACTAATGAATTACCAACGCCCTTCCGCTGTTGCCTTGTCGCCAACTACAACAGTGTTGTAGCAGAATCGATAATTTCCCGACACGTTCCGTTGACGTTCAAAATACGGAACCCACATTATAAATAATTACACAAGGAACGTGAAACTAAACACAAAAAAAAATCTGAAACGAAAATACACGGGTGCGCACTAGATGAGATTATCTTATACATATATATAATGTAAATATAGCCACCTACAAGTAAGTGTGTATGCTGTACATGCGCGCAATAGATGACGAATCGAAGAGTTTTCGGTCAACGGCGTTGTAAACTATAAACAGACCATCATCGTAGACCGATAACACAGCAGTAGATAGTATAGATACAGGTATAATATATAATATGTTTTGTACCTACGGTCGGTCGTGTAAAAACGAGTGAAAGCTTCGGGTTGTCACGGTTTTGAATTGAATAAAAAAAAAAAAACAGCCTACCGATTAAGCAGTTATACATAGCGCAGCCTCATCACTACCTATATGATGCTATTGGGTTGTTGCCCCGTTCAGATGTGAAGTCACGGTTATCAAAAACTCGTCGGCGAGTAATTCGGAAGGCACACCGCGCGCATTTTTAAAATTCAATAGAAACACATAATGCCTCTACCTATCCAATAATATTGCATAATAAGACGTATTCTAACAATATTTTCGTCAGTCCATACACACGATGACGCGTGGCCTCGACGCAGCTGCAGCCGTCTATATAGACTATATTATAGTGGCTATATAGTATATACACACGTATTTTTATGCGAGTGTGCGTGTGCATTTGCATTATACATTTTACAATAGGTGAAAAATAATAATAAAACCTACGTGATGGTGATATTATTATGTGGAACCTATTGCAATAGAAGTTGATTATAATTATTTTTTTCAGTTTTACATTTCCTGTATGAATTTATTTAAAGGCTACACACACACACACCACACCATACACCCGTAACGTAATAATCGGCATCAACCTATTGACTGGATAGCCGACAACCGTGACGGAACGGACAGCCCGTTCAATTAAATGTTACACAGCCTGCTATACATTATAACTTATAAGTTATAACAAAAACACGTGGTTTATATAATTTTAAGTTTTTATTCTTAACGAGGATATGATTTTTTTTTTTTTTAATTTTTAAATGAAAATTGGACTCGTTATTTTTCACCATTCTGGCGAGATACAGATAATTCATAAAACAAGGAAATTTTAACGTTCGTGTCAGTGTCAAACTAATAACGCCGGTCCGACGTCAACCGGCGGTGCCTGGTACCAACAACCGGGTTTATTACGTCATTGCATCGTTGCTAGTCAAACTTATTCCCTTGTGTACACGTCTCTTTAAATAAACAATGTTTCGACAACCTGACTATTTAAGTTTTAAATTTAACAATGATTTAATTTATATATAAATATTATAATGTACAATACACCTACTTAACCCACTTACTCACTTGTCCGTGTAAAATTATATTTAGTAAAATATTATACTATATACGAACAGAACTTACGAATTATATAACGTCCCGTAATATAGAATTAAAATCCTTGGTATATCGACGGTATATAATTATTTTATCAGTCAAATACCAATAAAATGTCACCAACATAAAATATTAATATCACTGCACAAACGGAGATAGTAATTTTAAATAACACTTATGAGTAATATATAATAATATAATATGTATGAGTATTAAGTATATAATATGTCGGTTGTGTATATTGCTGCAATAATATTTATACAAATTATGTGGTAATGTGGTAATGTGTATATTACTGTATTGGTTTGTACACATAGTCAAACGTTAAAAGCTAAAACCGCAAGTACTAAACGTTACATAAATAAACTAGTTATTAGAGACTGTTTAAAATACGCATCATAAAAAATATATATAGAAATTATACCTTTAATACTTAGAAAAATGTCAACAGCGTATTGTACTTTATATACATAGTATTTTCTGTTTTGACTTTTGAGCTTTTCTCATGTATATATGAAAACTTCAGCGATAACCTACACAAAACTATATAGGTATTATATAATTATGAATTACAACAATTTCAAAGTCCATACGTATTGTATTATAATATTATGTTCCGTATATTAAATTTAACAGGAAATGGCATTCAAGACCTGCAACCTAAGTATATAGTTATGTGACCACTGAAAATGCAGTTACACACGCATTACACGATATGTCGAAACATTTCGTCAAACCACCGTGGTTGCACTGCCTATATATATTATATACGTATAGCCATATAGGTAAGGTATATTACCTAGATATAACTATTTAAGCTACCTGTAAACAACTGTCATCAAACCTATACAGACGTTAAGTATAAGTTTGTCGGCTGTAACTGTGAACGCGGGACAGTATACCAGATACATATTATAGTAGGTAGTGCCTATATAAAATAAAATTACAATATTATGCTGAATTAAAATCACATCTTATTTCGCTAGCCACAATGTAATAATAATATGTAGTGTAATATTATATGTTTAACGAGATTCTGCCATCGCAAAAAAAACAGGCTCGCAAGAAAACGGGCGCCACTTTGGTCACAATCGTACTGAGCGGGTACCTCGTCTGTACTATACATACATTCGACGAACCGCCGTCAAAAAACGCGCAACGTGCCAGGACAAGATTTTATTTTTCAAACGAAACGATTTGAAAACGTTTTCGTGGTGTCTCGTCATAACCGGTTCCACCGACTGGTTGTTCGCAGATATGATAATAATAATATAATAACTAATACTGCAGTATAATGTATTTACAAAAAGATTATGCCGAGAATCACATATGCAAACACCTACGTAAATATCCAGCTGCGTACAGTTGTTTCCATTGCCAGTATATCACGGGTAATACGAAGATAAAAAAAATGAATGTACAAAACTCAGTGACGCGCTCAAAAAAGAAGACATGAAAACGCTCTTCGCATCGAATTAGTAATCACGGAAAATGAAAACCATATATCTACTATACTAGTATGTACAACTTTTACCCGCACACATTATGAATGTCACCATAATTGGCAATCCAAAATAAACCAAAAAATGCAAATCTAACGGGATTAACAGATAATGTGTTGCAGTTCCCGATTTTTTTTTTACACTGCAAACGGATAGGCACAGCTATGTATTTTATTAATACTGTAGTTGCGGGCAGAACCACAACCGCTCAGTGGTGATGCCAATGAGAGCGTGTTATTGAGAAAAACATTTTCGTCTCCCTCCGCAGGTCGCACATATAGTCTGCAAACTTGTCGACTTTCTATGACGGTGGTCTTGCAATGAAAATTCTAAAAAAAAACACCGTATATAGGATCGAAGTGCTACGTTAAAATAATATTTAAAAAAAATAATTATAATATAGCTGATTAATATTATAATAAATTATTATTGTGCTGGAAGAATGTCATGTGTATAGAAGACACATAGAATGCAACCAATTGTATCTATTGGCTGTAGTTGGTTATATACACAAAAGAAAGAAGAAATTTGATGATAATCTAGGCGAGACTATATTTTAACATTACAATAAGAATAAGTTCGTATTTTCGTTGCACGTCATAGAAGTTTAATAACACCTATTCCTTCTTAAACGCGACTGCTGTTGCAATCAACCGATCGAATATCTATTAAAGAAACATATAATCGATATTCTAAGTATGATTCTAGCTCACGATTGCACGGGCGGGTTACGCGTAACGGTTTATATATTAGATTTTTGTTGAGCAGAATATATTTTATATTGTACGACTGTATGTCGTGTAGTGGACGGTTTACTCCGAAATAAAATTAAAATCAAGATTAAATTTAAATCCGATTTTGTTCGAAAAATAATTTAACAATACCTAACTGCCTCGTACTTGATACATACTTAATATTTTGAAGGTATAAATTCAATCATGCAGATAATATGTACATTTTAATATCAATTTACATATTTCGTATTTACTCAATAAATATTTTATTACCTATATAAAAGTTTTTTTTCAAATAAATTAGATTATTACTTTAAAAACAGGACAGTGTGGTTCTTGATAAATCATCTATTAAATTACATAAAGGAGGCGATATTTTTTTAATTTATAATTTGAATACATAGTCTAACGCAATATGTATAGTGTATACTTTTCAATAATATCATTCATATTTTCATTTATGTCGGAAACAGTCATGTTTTATCTATAAACATTCTATAAACTTCTTTGGTAAAATAAACATAATTCCTGTGTTTTATAAGTAGATATACACGTATTATAATCATTATAATTACTAATTCTAGAACTATTGAATACCGTATTAAAAATTTTCCCATCACGCGCGGAAAATTTAGAACGCAGCTTTAATAATATTTCGACATTTAATTGAAAATATATTTTAAATACTATATGATTGTATTCAATACAATTGTGCACACACATGGACTTAATAAATCTCAAAAACTAAAGACATATTGTGTGTATAATGTATACACATAGAGATAACTTTATATAATATGTGGTTGTTGAAGTAATCGGAGGTAAATACCTAACACGTTTATAGGTAATAAGCATTTTAGTTTTTATCAAACCGTTTAAAATTAAGCAAAATATATATAATAGGATTAAGTAATGTTTTACAGCCATTATCTAATTATAAGTATTCACATATTTTA
The DNA here is from genome assembly GCA_009835225.1 of Aphis craccivora. Classification (NCBI taxonomy): domain Eukaryota; kingdom Metazoa; phylum Arthropoda; class Insecta; order Hemiptera; family Aphididae; genus Aphis; species Aphis craccivora. Next base: position 17,465 of record VUJU01001410.1, on the reverse strand, counting down.
TTATAACTATAATAATATATTATGCACGTACGCTTTTTGAACTTAAAGTATAGACGTACGTTTCTACATGGATTATATTGACATACAATATTTTAATATTTCAATAGAAATATAAAAATGATAGATAAGTAATAAAAAAAAAATAATAATAACATTGAAATAAGTTCTGAAGGGAAAACTTGAATATTAGAGAGAGATAACCTAACATAAGAAGCATTATATTATATTTATTTATTTTATTCTATTTAGACGAACGGTTTGCCCAATTACAATAAAAAAGACCTAATGTCTTTAAAAAAAAAATTGTTTAAAAATGAGTGATTATTAAATTATTTTTAATAATCTAAAAGAGAAATATTCAATTTTCAAGATCTTTTTAACTCATAAAATTCTTTATATAGCAACTTGATGTATAATCATAAATAAAACAATATTTTATTACCTAAGGTTGTAAACATTTATAAAAATAGCTTGGGTTAAAAAATAAAAAAGACAAATATCACGTTTGTATCGACTTATTTTAAAACATTAGCCGTGACTTAAAATAAGAAACCTAGTTATTAAATGTTTTTTTTATTAAAATAAAGTTTAATTATTTATTACTCAAAGTTTTAAATGCGTATAACTTATTTAGAGAAATATATACATAATATACCATCAAGAACGATATGGTTATTATTACAAGACTCATTGTATATGCTCTATAAAAATGCATTAGGTAAATAATTGATAAAAAAGTACGTATAAAATGGCCAATAAATCATAAAAATGTCATTAAAAATAAAAAACAAAATAATATTTAGTAAGCAAACCGAAAAAATACCTATATGAAACAGATTTGTACCAAACTAACATCCTATACAAAAATGCAAATTACTTTAAAATTCAACCCCAAGTAATTACTATAACTATACCCATTATTTGTTTTGAAAATTATATTATTATTTATTCTTTTGTAACTTTTCCACTTGCCGGTGTGGCATCTATATATAAATTACTTCACATGTTTCTTTATAGACAAGTGTGTCGCGTGCGTCTTCTTCACTACCATTGTTTTAAAACGTGTCGCAATCCCACTTACCTCCTGCCACGTACATACGTATTTTATTCTCTGAAAACGTTCATGGTTAGGCTTTTTTTTTACTTTTTAATTTAATTTTTTATAAATTATTTATTCTCTGGCTCACAATCGAATGCGTCTATGCCATCTATTCGTCTACAACAAAAAAACCGCCTCCGCCAATTGTATTGTATGATATATGGGTATATATAATAAATTATATTCAGTAGCTTCGAGAAATATACGCTTCATCAGAGAACAAGGTTATAATCTTGCCCGCGCAGATGACACAAGTCCCACAATAATATCCACATTAACCATATACTATATACAATACTTTATAGTACACCTAACCGGACGCTAATTCCACTAAATAAATCACTTGCAATTTATTTTGCTGTTACACACGTGTATATACTATTTGCGAAGGTATAGTTAACGCTTAAACAATAGGCATGATAATAATCCGACTAGAATGAGCAACAGGCACAAATAAGGATAGTAATAATAGATTAATTAATAAGAAACGGTACGAGGTACCTTAATTTTTTGAAATTATGAATTATCAAAAATGACTTAAAATCGCATTAAGTATACACTGTTCTTATATTATATAATATATTTTATTGATCTGTTGTTATACTCAACTATAATTAATAAGCAATTTCAAAGTACCTTCTTGACAGTTAAAACATGTTTTATTTATTTATGAAATTTTAATTAATTGGATATATTTTTAACAATACCATAAATATGTACGATTTAAGAAAATGAAAAAATATAAACTACGTAGTAGATATGCTAGTTTTTAAAACTGTTAGTGAAAAATTTGATATATTATAATTACCTATATTTTAATGAAAAGCATCTATACTAGTATATTTCATCAATTATGTAAAAAAAACAAAATTATTCATTTTTATAGTAATATTTTAATAGTTATTATAGTGAAAAAATAATACAAATATCTAATGATAATTATAAAATACATTAAATCGCAGAATCAACTTAGTATTTGATGATTTATTTGGATGTTTATTATTTATTATAATTTTAAAAAAATATAAAGTACCATAAGTACATATGGTACCTATTTATGTTATAGATTTCCATAAGATCATGTTGTCTGGATGTATTTTCCCACAAAGTCAACATAAGAAAACGGTAAATTTAGTGACTCACTCACTCTATAAACATTATGGAATTAAATTAATTTGAAGTTAGAATTTGTAATCTTATAGAGTTATAAATAATAATTATATATATAATGTACACAATATATATATATATATAAATACATTCATTTCAGTCCTCTTAACTTTAAAGCCCATTCTAAAGTAAAAATGTACAAACATTTATATAATCACTTAAAAAAAAAATACTTTATAAGTTATTGTAATAAATAATAATGCATTTCATCTTTTCAAGCAGTTAGTCCATAATACAAGAAAAAATGAACAAACTATAATATGTTTTAACAATGTGATTACCGCCAAATTGCATAACATTGATTATTACACATGGGTATAATATAGTTCACAATAACTTTAAGGATACCCGAAAATCATAATTTTAATAGTAATGATAATACGTAATAATAATCAACAGTCATCTTCATCTATAGGTAATGATATAAAATATAATATGTTATAATTTGTTTTATTTATTTTACAGATAAACAATTACGTAATATTTTACATAACTAAAATACGCATATTCCTCTCTGTTTAAGATATGATATCACATATTATAGTATTTTGAACAAATTATTAAAAACTTTGATACCTAATATCTAAATTATAAAATTATCAAAATTTGATTACCGCACCTTCTTTAATATAAAAAATTCAAGTATATGGATGTTTATACCAAGATATTAATATGTATTATAAATCTTAAATGGAAGAAACTAGTTAACTTTTTTTATTTTATTTGTTGGTTAATTCATTCATACATGAATAATATATCAAAGATGATATCTATACACTGATACTCAATTTAACAATCTATAAACCCAATATACATAGGTATATCTTAATATAATCCTACACAAAATTAAAATTAACAAGTACCTATATAATATGTACATGTATTTTTTAAATAATTTATAATTAAATAGGACCACTAATATTATGTTAACGTACTTTTAATAATACGTTAAATTAAAATTTATATAAATAGTATACTTACTATAAATATTTATAAATATTTGATACCTATAATACCCAATAAAAGGTATGGAAGTATAAAGTAACAGTAACATGTTATCCTGATGCGAATTTCAAAATTAGAAACATTGATTATTTTTTAACATTATAGTACCTATATATATATCACATATTTTGTTGTTAGAATACTTAAAAAAGTATTTAATATGTAACTGCTATATAAAATCAATACAATTTATGTATTACGTTAAAAATATATATAATGATAGTTTTATACTCTTGTACAATATATAATTTTATATACAGTGTATAATAACCATGTACAATAATAATACACACTATCTCACATCATTAACTATATATATTAAATATAAAGTACCACAAAATCCACAAACACAAAACAAATAGATACATAATATGAATAAATTTCGTTCAGTGAACTCGACTGAAAATTTGACCAAAAACAATTGTAGTACCATCTAGTATCTACACATAATATCACAATTTGTATAAATACCTGATATGCTTACATCCCTGCTTACATAGTTATATACATTATGTTAAATATATTATATTAAATTTTAATATTATACTATCAATATAATATTATTATTATACATTTATACGTGTACACAACACAGTAAAGTGCTATTCGCCGTCGCCGCAAAGTGTGCCTATTTAGTATATTTATACATAATATAGATGTGCTCTATATATTCGTCACGCGAACGTTAAACCTGTATAAATTGGACTGGAGACAGGGTAGGGGAAAATATATGATGCAACTCCTTTGGACAAAATATATCTGATCACGTATAGGTATACACATATAATAATAATATTATTATCACCTGAAGATCATATTATTTTGTTTCGGGCAGCAAAAGCGACCACACGCGCGTATAACTGATATGCATTATGTATTAGAGTGGCGGCGGCTTGTGTAGTGTATGATGTCTATTGTCGGTGTACACAATATAAGCGAGCGAAAAAAACAAATTTTTTTTTCAAACGGTGAAAAAACTGTATAATATGATTGAATCCGTATATGCTTGTTACATGAAAACCATTGGAAAAATATGATCATGGTGTTTTTGGGTGAATATATAAGGACTGACCGTGGTAAAAGATCATTTGTCACGGTTGCTCGGATCCAACTGACATTAAACAGTATAGGATGATGGTACATATAATAGGTATACAGTAAGTATAATACACACACATGTACGCACAATCTCATACACATACATTGTAACTACTCTATACACACATGTATACACATTACACACTATACAGGACATTAACCTCGTTCCATGTTCGAACACATATGGTATAACTGACCAGAGGTTTACATAATGGTGTATTATTGTTATATATATACAAAGATTTTAATTGAAGTATACATAATAATGTGCAGGAAAAATAATGAACAATCATTTTTTTCATAATAATATCAGCTTTTGCTATATATGCTATAAGCAATTGTGTTCTTTTTATACATACATAATATTGTAATATTATAATTTATAATCTATAATGGGTACGAGAAGAGAAAATTAAATTTATGTGAAATAATTAATTATTAATTATTATAACATTATTCGTTATGATATTATGGTTTAAGCACGTGGTCACTACTCTAGAGATATTTTATGTCAAATATATGCGGTGAATAATAAAAGCGAAGATACAACAATAGACGATGAACACACGAATTTGACATAGATTTTTCATAACAGCTAGACAACGTGTTAAAATGCAAATAAATTGCACGACGAATAATGACCAACAAGTGGGTGAGACAGTTAAGACTTCAAACGGATACTATACCAAGTATATCCTTTCTCTTGAGTTATAATATGATATAATAATAATACATTTATAAAATGTATGTTCATATTACAATTTTTAATATAATGATTAATTTTTCAGTACATAATATATGTATTTTTTAGTTAAACGAAATCATTATAATTTAAATGAGTTGTACATTATTGACTGTTTATTTTACAAAAACTACAGTACTAACAAACTAGAAGTATTTAATAAGTAGATAAACCTACTATAGTATTACCATAGAAGCAAACTCTAAAATACTTGATTTACCTATAATATACCTATATAATTTCTTATAGGTATAATATACAAAAATAATATATATTATATTGTAATAGTACATTAAATATTGTCTATTAAATTAAATCCTGGACTTTTTGAAACAAACTTGAATAGATGTATGCAGTGCAAGTAGTATCGATGTTACAATGAATACTGGTAGGGATTTATTGATGACATATTTTTTTATATTGTAGTATAGAAAGCATGTAATTCGCCAGGATGAATGCTTTGGTCGCATTGTTCTGATAGCTATCTAACGGAACCGTGTCGTTATACTGCTTTTGTTAGAACGTTTTTTATACAATTCCTAATCGCGATTGTTATTATGTTGTACATAGGGACATATTATGTGATATGATAATAATATATTACATGATGATAATAATTTTCAAAAATATTTAATTACTGAATGGCAATAGTGTATTAATTTAGTGAATAATTAAAATAGTCACCGACTAACACTATATGTATACAATCTACCTACTGTAGATTTTTTACTAAATATTATTAATGGTTTAAAAAAAAAAAAAAAAAGAGTTAAATCCCATTGAATATCTACATATAGCTGCATTGTAATGAAGTATATCTTATAAATAATCTTAATTAAACAAATAGGTTGTTTCAATGTAGATTTGTTGCGTATCAAAATATAAAATTGATGCATAACGGTATATATTTTGGTATTTGGTACAATGTTTTTTGTGCATCCAACTTTTTCTAAATAAAAAAAAAAAAATAACTCAATCACATTTTTTGTGAACTGGAATTGTAATAATATTTTTTTACTTCTCTACACACATCTTAAGATCTATACAAGAGATTGTGTAATTAATGAGATGTACCAAATGCCAGCTGGTCTCCCAACGTCTAAAAATGTTCTCACCACAGCTGCACATATTTAAGTTCAATTGTACCAAAAACAAGTAGACCATTTATGTATAGAAAGTATTAAATGTGTTAGATTAGTTAAATAATATACATAGTAAAGGGTAAAAACTAAAAAGTAATGAAAAAATATAAACAGATGAAGTTATTGCCATCATTGTATGACATCGAATTCGTTGTGCATGTTGAAATTTTGTTTAACGATAGAACACATGATGTCATTGACCACGTGCATTTTAGGAATACCGTATCAAAAACCGTGGAAACTATTTGATATTGTGCGGGTAAATAGCTACAAATGTATTGAAAAAACTGTAAATATTGCAAACAAAGCTTGCTAGTGCTAGTATAACAAAATATTACTTTTTTCAATTTGGCCCTAGCTGAGAAAGACACAAGTCCTGTGACAGTCTAGGACGCACATTTCTTTACTCCCTCCAATTGGTGATTTAAACATAGTGTATACCTACTATATATTTAAGTATTATTGCCACTTACCAGAGAATTGATCATATTTTTTAACAAAACAAGGTAATTTAACTGATTTACATAGACTATACCTACAGTATTAACAACCTAAATCAATATGAAAAAATTTAACTTAATTCTATATTATTTTTTATATTAATAATTGTAGAATTTAACATTGGAGTAGATAAAAAAAAAATCTACTCATAACGTTTAATTATTATTACCTATATCTCAATCTCATGAATTCGAAATTATCGATACTTAGAATTATGTAATCATTTATTCATTTATTTAATAATTTCAATTTATTTTTACAAACCTAAATCTATTTGTTATTTTAGAATGATTTTAGATAAAGAGTAACTTCACTGTATGTCAAAATACGGAAAAAATGCAATATTAAGATGCAAAATACGGAGAAAGTATTCGACGTTGAATGGTCGCTCAATGCACTATTTTGCAGTGTTGTGACCAATGTTCACTGTTCCGTAATGTCAATTCTAATTGATCGAATGTTAAATAAATTGATTGGTAATCTAATGAACTATTAAAAAAATATTAGCCTAACGTATTATGATGAATGACTAGTAAGTGTATCATATAATTATTATATTTTATTTTTATAATATAGATAATACAGATACGTTTTAATTATTCTTGACATTTAATAATAGTAGGTATAATAGAATTTATGTGATATTATTAATTACCAAACCCAACGCAAAACTTTTTACTGGTTGTTTTTTTAGTAAATAAACTTACCTATACTCTATACATTTTCAATTTATTAAAAGCTTATTATATGAAGCACTGTGTATCTATTTCAATGTCTATACGAGGTGATTCTTTTATTGAAAAAAATAGTCATTATTTCAAAATCTATAATATATTTTTGAAAAATTTTTTTTACAAAATTTCTAGTCAAAATAAATCACTTTTTAATATACTGTAATAATTTTTTAAGGTTTTTACTTTTTTGAATAATAACATACATTTTTTATTCTAAAACAGAATATTTTCGAAGTATTTAGAATATTTTAATACCAAAAAATTGAAATTTGTACCTATTTAAAGTTTAAGTAAGTAGAGTAGTAAACTGACACCTCGGCTAACACTTAGGGTAATCTCGGTACAATTTCATTGCTTCAATTAAATTTTAAATATCCATAGCTCATAAAGTCATAAACTACCAAACTTAATTTCAATTTTTATGTATCAAAATGCTCCGAAAATATTTTGATTCATAATAAAAATTAAAAAAAATTAAAAATACATATTTTCATTAAAAAAAGTGAAAAATTTTAAAAATCATTATTAAGAAATATTTAAAAAGTTTGTTTTTTTTCAAAACCACGAATATTTATTAATTAATGGGTGTTATTCTATAAAGTAATCACCCAGTATACATATTACCATTGATTATAAATATAAGTAGTTATAATCAATGATATTACATTGAATAAACACCTTAACATTAGGTATGTATATATATTTTTCTTGTATCATATTTTATACGGTCTAATATACTATTGTAGGATAAATAACCGTAAAGTAAAATTAGTATTACAATAGTACGAGTATTAAAGGACAATAATTAGATTGCTTATAACCAAACACAAGAGAGCACAACTAATTTGATAATTATCGCGTTGGTAAAACTTTTTAAAGAGCAGCACAAATATACTAATTCGTACCTATAGTTTAGAATCATTTTAACAGAGAATGTAAATGGGTAAAAAAATATAAAAAAAATTTACATAATAATTATTCATTTATCTGGCTATATTATTTAATCCATTCATAAGACCAAATATATAAATGGTATCTACTTCTTTATTTTATTTAAATTATATTGTATCTAGGAAATTGCAAAAAAAAAAAATAGATTTTTAGTTACCTCAATGCACACTATTTAGGTCCGAAATTATAATCAGTAGACAATTTGGGTCCTAATAAAAAATGTTAGGAAAAATGCATAGGTTATTTGCGTCCTCGCAAGTGCTTTTTGGGCAACTCTAGAATTTGATTTGTAAGCTCTGGGGTAAGCTCTATATACCTATATAGTAAACTATCAAGTTTACTACATTACTGTACCTAAGGCTCGACCTAATAGGTATATCGTACATATAAACTTTCGAGTCTGTAATAACTTTGTACATTATACTTGTATCAATATAATAATATGAATATACACATTTAAAGAAGTTAAATACTTAAATATAAATACATTTATTTATTTTTGGTGAAGTTACAATTAAAGTATGACATTTTGACATTAACATTTCTAAATGTTTATAGTATTAATAACAATAATGAATATATTCTAATATTAATATACATTATAAAATTAAATAAACTTTTAAAAAATGACGATAATTTCTAAATATTATACGTATTCAATTTGAAATGTTTATAGACTACTTATATAGTTAAGATTATTATTATAATTATTGCATTATATTTTATTAAAATAATTTTTAAGTATAGTTAATATCATATTTAATGTTTAAATATACAATAATAGATAGAAAAACGTTTCTTAGCTAAAAACGATATATAGGTATTCAATAATAGAAGGATAGTATAAAAAATGTATAATGGATAAAAATGGTTTAGGTTTTTTTTTTGTAGAAAAATGAAGACTGACAGAATATACAATATGTCATTTTTGAAAGTAAATGGTCATCGTTTATAAATGTCTATTTCCCCATCCACTATTACACTAATTAATTACTTTCACCGTGATTAATCTTTGCAAAAATAATGACTTTATTTCAACTAGAAATTATGTAAATATATATTTTCAAAAACGTTAAAAGATTTTAAAATAATGAGTGTTGTTTGATAAAAGAATCACTCAGTATAATAAATATCAAATAAACATACTATTTATTTGTAATTAGCATTAGGTATCGTATTTTTAATGTAATTTTCTGAAAATCTCGATTAAAATAAAGAATAAAAACTTTTAAATGACAATAAATTATTTATATCATTAGAAATTTTATGAATTTATGAATGCCAACAGGGCCATATTTACCATTAGGCAGGATAGGCAATTGCCTATGGCCTCCGTTATTAGAGGGCCTCGGATTTTTATGAACCTCATATTTTTTTTTTTTTTTTTTAGAATACTACTTTAGATATTTTTCTGTACTGAAGAGGATTAAAACAAGATTATTATCAACACTAACGACTAACTTAAGAAAGATTTGATAACTTAGGTTTACCATCAATAGAAAGTGATCTTACATCTTCTTTAAACTTTGATGACATAATAAATGACTGCTTTAAAATAAGTACGAAAAGTAATATTATAAAATAGTTTATTTCTATTATAAGTATAATAATGTAGTTTTTACAGTTAATAAGAAAAAAAGCTTAATTTTGTATATTATAGGTACAAGAAATCTATAGTCTGTAAAGATAAAAAAGAAGTATAACAAAACTGTGTTTATTAAAATATAATTGAATTATAATTATATATTTGTTTTGTTTATTCATTTGTGGAGGGGGCTAAATGCTACTGTTGACAAGGGGCTACAATTTGTATTTGCTTAAGGCCACAAAATGCCTAAATCAGGCCCTGAATGCCAATTTTCCAAGTTTAAATAAATTATATCGATTTAAAATATTTCCAAATAATATTATTTGTTTTATTCTCTAAACGATTAATATTACTCTTTATTTTATACAATTCAAATACAGCTTAATAAATATTAAGTAACAAGCATGCTGCATACCGGACATGCGTGTACCTAATGAATCGTTACCAAATTAATAAGCGGTTGGGGGGTATTTAAACTTATTAAACATACGTACACCAATAACGTCATCATCTATACGACTATACTTGTCTACTAAATAATAACATAATTCATGAAAATTTCCTTTACACAAATAGTGTTGTCGAAATTAAATCTGTCATTTTCAAAATATATATCATTCAAAAATACAAATGTAAATATAAAAACAATATAAACTTTGTATTATGTTAAAACCAAAAGATTCTAATGTTAAAGTGGTTTAAGCAAGTGTAAATAACAGTATTTCAACAGACAATAAAATCAGTAACGAAAATATTTTATAGAAGTAATAAAACTATTGGTAGCAAAGTTTAAAAAATTAAAAAATTTTAAAAATAATATTTTTTTTCTGCAACATATTTTGAGATTTTATTTGAGTGTAATGAATAATTATAAGTTTAAAGCCAATTTAGGTCAAATATTATTAATAAGCTACATATGATCTACCAATCTACGTGATCTATTAAAGACTACAGCACGATGTATGAACAAAAATTAGTTCAATTTTAATCTTTTTATTTCTTTAAAAGTACATCAAGAAATATTACTACAGAGAACACTGGTCAATGAGTTCAAGTTGTTAGTATTTGATAATGAAAAATATAACTGTTTAATAAAAATATGAATATTTTATTTTGATTAGGTACCGGATTAGGTACTTAAAGTTGCTATAGTAAATAATATAATATTGAATCTTTTCATCCCAATAATATTTTTAGTCCCTTGCACCAAATAGGCCAATACCTATTATCTATTAATATTATTTTCACTGAACAATTAGTTTTTTGTACATATAGAATTATACCTTAACCTGAACTACAATTATTGTAAAACTATTCAACAATTTTTATAATATAAATATAATAGGTATTATTATAAAATAATTTATAATTTTTAAATATTTAAGAAGTAGGTATAAAAATATTGTAACAATGTTCAATTGTTAAAACTATTATTAACGAACGGCTTCAAAGATTAATGCACTTATTGTCACATATATATTATATATATATATATAAAAACTATGTATTAGAAAATAGAATTAGACATAGCCCAACGAAAGTTAGACTATGGTAGAGAACCAAAGGCCAAGGTCAACCTTTTTTAAAGTCTAGAACGAATTGGCATTAATTTGTTAAACAAATGCAAAAGCAAATACATATTAATATATTATACATAGAATTTAATCTAGCAAACGAAATTTCTACTTATTGTTCATATATTGTACCAAAATGATTATTCAGATAAATACGTCACAACTGATATTAATCTAATCATTATAATTATTTTATCAAATTAATAAATTCTATGCATTAAGATAAATATGGATATAAATATTTATACATTTGGATTATAAGTTGTATTACAGCATATTAATGTATACATAAAAGGATAGCGACCCTTTCGAGTAACGAATTCAAGATGTTAATATGTTATAGAAATAACCTATGAAATAACCTATATGATTTTAATCATAAAATCGTTCTCAAGGGTTAATTCTGTACATAATGGTTACTCTCTGCGGTACAGAAAAATGATATTAACATGAAACCTTCTGCTTTTCATCAACTTTCGTTTAACATTTCAAAAAAGAATATTAACAATCAGGTAAACACTAAAAACAAAAGTATGTGCATTCTGTCGACTGGAAATCATAAAACTTTCATTACTTCCGTTTAATATCCCAGCATATCAGCATACGCTCTTGAAGTGAAACAGACTAAAACTAATGTGAATAATGTATTTATATTGTTATATCAAAATAAAATAGTTTATTTTAATATAAAATAAAATAATTTAAGTAATAATATTAAATTAATAACAACACGTTAAACAAAGGTATAGATTAATATATACACATAGGTATCTAACAACTTTAAATTCGATTCTGTTAGGTATATAGGTATAACCATTATACACAATTATAAAATTAATAGTACAAAAGATATATTTTTTTAACTGAAATAATACTATTTATCCACTGTACCTAAATCTATTGACAAAATTCATATTTTTCCTTTTTTTTTCATTCTATAAGCAATATAAGCAAGGTATAAGTACTTGACGTGATCATTGCAAAAAATGCTGTCATTAAATCATAAATATTGTACACCTATACTTATCCTATCTATTGGCGATAATATTGGATACAGTATACAACATTTAACAAAAACCAGCACGTTGGAAAAAAACTTATAGAGTATTCATAACTAACTAAAAACATAACATAGTCGGTATTGGACAAGGCGGCAGTTAAACAACCCGTATGGTGGTAATAATCGCATGAGGCGGCCGTATTCATTTAAATACAATTGTAATCATGATTTGATGAGTCACACAAAACTACAAAAGTACGACCGGAAACCGATTACATTATTATAAGTATGACCTTCGTAGGCTCATATAGCAGAGAATTCAACTTTTTTCAGTGTACCTATATATTATACTACTTTTGACCATCTCAAAAAAGGAATTTTTTCTAAAATTCTAAAATCGTCTAAAATCATACACAAATATGATGTAGGTATACCAACTACCAGGTACCTATATAACACTCTGAGCAAATTAAATAATATATAGCCATAAATATACACGTGATAAATATCATATTTGTACAATATTTATAGGTAAACAAATAAATTATAATAATAATAAAAAAAAAAAATTATCCATCGATCAACTGAACAATCGCGTAAATGTAAATAAATGTAATACATACCACATTGTAGATAGTTCGAACTCAATGTCCAGTTTTATGGTTTTAATATTTAATATTATAATATTATTATAGGCACATGAGGAAATTGAAATAAACCGTTGTAATTTATTGTCTTACTACACTATACACAGTACACACCTATATATTATAATTATTATATACATGACTAGATGGACCGACTAATTCATTTTTGAAACAATGTGTTTTTATTGGTTTTAAAAAGTAATAACAATTGAATTTGTACAAGGCATTAAGAAGGAAACGTACGAGAAAAAACTAAACAAAACGTGACCATATTATAATACGGTTCTGATACCGTTAAAATTATGTTTATTTTCTGCGATATGAACAGACCACAACTAAGAGTCCAATATCCAAAACCTACTTATCGTATTGCATGTATCAAATTTATGCCACGATACAACATACAAACAATAAAGATATTATTTCATAATATTATATACATTTCATAAAAAATTTAAGTAATACCTATAATTAATTTATGATATAAATATATTATAATATTTATTTTAATACCAGTAATTATTAAACAAATATAATTCAAAAAGAGCATACGTAGATACAGTTATCGGATATCGGGTTATGTATTATCCGTATAATCGTATATACCTATTGATCAGTCATCTGCAGTACTTATCACTATAATAAAACCAATTTAGCTATAGTATTTTGATAATAATTTTTTGATGAGTAGTGATAATTAATTGGAATTAAATTGTTATTTTTTTCTGAGATAAAAAAAAAGTGAAGGTTGATTGAGATCAAGCATTCAATAATTTTATCTGGAATTTTATCCTGTATTTTAAATATTAAATACTTTGAATTCACCTTTTACACACAGCAAAACAAATATAATTTAATACTGAATAATAAATATATTCGTACAATGTATATAGAAGGTTTAACAATATAAATATTAAATATATTGTAAATATGTAAATTATTATTATAAAGGTTTCGTAAATACAAAAGGTGTACCTACTATGGTAACAATAAGGTAGCCCGTATTTCTTTGAATGCATTTATCATAAATGCCCAAATATTAAAAAATATATACTTCTTTAGAAAAAAACTCAAACATAATGTACGTAATTTTGGTTTTCTAACACATATAAAACAAAATAATTTAACTATAATCACCAAATTTGAAATTAATAAGCTTAGTCAAAGGGTTTTATTTCACGCATTTCACTCAAAGCATCAATTACTAACTTATATGAAAAACGTATTTTATGTCAGAAAATAATAATAATAATAGTATGATATATATAATTTAATAAAATAATATTATAAATACCTACCTACTTTTATACATAATGTCGTCGTATACCTAGATGTAAACAATATACCTATACATTATAGTCATGTTTTTCTCGCTGTCCTAGCTTTAGAAACTGGATTTTAAAAGTAAAAATATATTAATCACGCAATTAGTGCTGTTAATTAAATAATACAATTAGTGTCTATATACAATGATATCTTATATCAACGATATTAAGTCATAAAAATCTGTAAAAATCACACGTTTCCTGAAAAATACTACACGGTACGCATTGTATATCCAAATACTGCGTGTTATCAATTATCACTTATATAATATATATATATATATCCTTGGCCTAGTTATCTGCAATAGCTCCGAATATTTTGTCCATTATTATTAAAAATTACAACCATTCATTTTGTTCAAATATTACGTCCAATGTTGAACGACAGTGGAGGTATGATTGGTATGAAATGCACGATAAATGATAATGCAACAACAATACAAATAATAACAATAATAAATAGGTACACATACATAGCTTTCACTGAACGACGGTGGAAAATAAAATAAAATTATTACCCCTATATTATACCGATTAGATAATTTGGGAAACTGATCATGCGACCACCGTGCTTATACCAAGCCTTAAAAAACGGCTAATAAGTAATAACGCATATATCTACAACCGACTCCCGTCTTTAACATTTACTGCTGTTAGCTAAGATTACGAACTACTATTAAGTATGTTAAGTACCATTAGGTATTCAGTATTAAGTTTCCTTATCATCTTCTGTATTTTACACTACAAACTTCCATGCCCTGCAGAAAAACCCACGGAAAAGACAAACCATTCCGAAAATAAATTAACAACTGGATGACTTTGAAAAGAGTAAACCGCAATCCGAAAGAATGAAAATATAATACCGAATGAAGTTCTTACCTTATTCGCACCAGTCGTGTTGTCGGTGCTGTCCGATGCGTTAGCGATGTCATTTGTGAAAACCGACAGAAACACTTTATTTAGGATTGCCACCGTTGCGACTTGCACTTTAGTTGCACGACTCCTAAAGCTAATAAGCAGCGATTTGTCATATTTATTTTCGGGAAATATATCGGAATTTATTCACACGCACGAATTTAATATGACATAATACACTATATTATACTATATACCTAGATATTTTACCACCAGTCGTACGATCAAAATTTGCGAACGCCCAACACGTATCGTTTCACCTCGTCACAAAAATAATAATAACAACAACAATAATAAAACATAACGATAATAACAAAAAGAAATTGAGCAACTATACCGACGACGGCGGATTTCGACACTATATCACGGGCACTGAACTCGCGGATTTATATTAATTTACCATTTTCACCAATCGGCAAACACACAATAGCACTCGACACAGACGGTCGCGATCGTCTACGGACGATGTAATAATATGAACGAACGACTAACGTAGATTGACCAGACCACACGCGCCGAGTACAGGTCGGTTTTATCTTTCAATTTTTATTTCACGATACCCGCGACGAAGACGGTCGAACTTTGCACTACCATATCGTTCTGATAACAATATCGTTTGTGATTAATGCCAAGACAGACAGACCACGCACACGCACACAACGTTGACGGGCACTACACTGCTGAGGAACAGGCGGTGGCAGCGACTGTCTGACGAGTGGTGGGGACCTTGCAGTTCCAGTGTCAACACGACACGGCCGAACAAAATGTCTCGGGCCGGCGGACGTGTATAGTTGGCAGCGCTGCAACCTCACGGCGGTGAATACGATAAGTCGATAAAAATAATAAAATATTATTTACTTTACTATTTGTGAATTTAAAAAAAAAAATACAACCTGTTGAACTGTCTAAAGTCTAAAGCCTTCTACGAAAATACCTAATAGAAAGAAATTGAACAACTTACGATTAATGTAAGTAAACTTAAAATAAGTACTTAATTTTTTTTTTCAATAAATTTAACACTTTCCTACTGTAGATGTTTTAATAATATTTCATTGAAACATAAGTACTCGTATTTCTTTATTATTATTACATAGCATTATAAAGACAGCATAAAAATGCAAAATATATTAATGTTTTTATTATTCTTTTAAATTCTGAGTAGAGCTAATAGCGATGAATATATTTGTTTTACAATAGGTAATGTTTAAAAAAATGTAGGTACCTATGTGTAGTATTGGTGCGTTTAAACGTTTAGTGGTTTAGAAGCTTAAGACGTTTATGATGTCGAGTCCTTCTGAATGACTAAAAACTACTATCCCCTCACTACCACGAAGCTCCAATCACTGGATGGATTCTTCCTTCTCCTTCAGGTGTACACACTACACTGTGCGTCTGAACAGTCACTAATTACCCCAGTCCTCAATTCATCAATAATTATGTCTATTGTAAAAAATATATTTTTAAAGGTTGAATAAATTTTTAATAGTTAATAAAATATATATATAAGTATATAAATATTCACTTAACATGATACAATTTTCAAAATATATTTATGCTGTTCCTTTTGCGCTATATATACCTACATAAAGAATAATGGACATATTTATTTTGTAAGGTATCTATACGATTCCTGTTTCCACCAAAAAAAGTTTGGAAATCGATGATTACAATTTTTAAGCATTATTATTAATGATAGATGTACATATATAAGTATATAACACATATAATAGCAATGACATTTGTAAATAATCTAATGATGCTGTCAATTATCAAAGAAAAGTCCAAAGAAATCATTAGGTTACTCTTGTGTAAAAATTCTAATTTAATTTTATATATTATTAGTAAAAGACTAAAGTACCTATTATTATTACTTACATTATAATTTGTAAAAGACATTTTATAATACATTATAATTTAAATATAATGAATGTATGTGATTTTATTACATTTGTTATTTGTACATATAGTTCCCTG